>MQRK01245678.1:32279-49836 GCA_001938485.1 Girardia tigrina
CACAGTGATTTTGCTCCATGACAATGCTCGGCCACATGTCGCAAAACAAGTAAAAAACACGTTGGAAGCACTTAAATGGGGAATTCTACCGCATGCTGCCTATTCACCAGATTGTGCCCCATCAGATTATCATCTGTTCCGATCAATGCAAAGCGCTCTTCGGGACCAGCACTTCAGAAACCAGGAACATATAAAAATGGCTGGAACAATAGATCGCATCAAAAGACCAAAACTTTTTTTTCGATGGAATTCATAATTTGCCTGACAGATGGTCGAAAGTCATAATTAACGATGGAAAATATTTTGATTAGAATAAAACTCATTATGTCGTATAAATAAACTTGTCTGTTCTGCAAAAAAATCCAAAAAACTAAGTTATACACCTAATAAATACATAATCTTTCATTTTAAATTGAGAAATTTTCATTTAAAATGAAAATTTTTCATATAGCTAGTGATTTCGGCAAGAATTAACTAGTTCATAAATTCGGAATGTTGCCGCTTTCACGAATTAGGCAAAATATTTTGCAAGTCGGCCATTACACAAATTCGGCATAACATGTATATTGTTAGTCTCCAGGTTTCACTTCAGGATTCATAATATCAACAAGCAGAATTTATTTAATATTTACAATCTTTTTAGAATACTTAAACAAATAATAATCACAACTTTGTTCTTGTATTTTAAGTTTTTTTAATAATCAACTAGACAAAAATAAAAATCAATTGTTAGTTAGTTATTAATTAACGTATTTGTAATATATACCAATTATTTCTGATCAAAATGAAAACTTCCTTTGCTATTATATAGTTGCAATGTATTTGTATATATTATGTGAAACGATTTTTTAACGTGACAAAAAAAATTTATATTTTATTATTTTAAAAATATATTTTAGGATAATATATTTCGACGGTTTAACCGACATCGTCAGATCACTGATTATGTTCTTTTTTATTGCTTTTATATAAGAAATGAATGATTATGCAATCACTTACGTAAGTCTAATCGAAAACTCTTAACAAATTAGTTGAGAGTGCTGTTTGAACGTTGATTTTAGGATCACATGATCTTATCAACAATGCTTCACATGACACTCTCTCCCAATAATTTTTAAACTGCTTGCACAAAATCTTAAAATCATTTATGCTCATATTACATTTACACGTTTTTTATGCTCAGCAATATCACTCTTTCCCCCTTTTTGACTGTGTTCTTGGACTCGTTTGCAGAGATGGCGGGTAGTCTCTCCGGTGTATGTGGCATTGCACCCATTACATGTGTATTGATAAACAATGTCCGAACACAATCCTAAAGGAGTATGTGATTTATTGCAAAACATATTCTCAACTTTAAATGAATGAGAAATAATTTTTAAATTTAAAATGTTATCTGTTGATTTCAAGATCGAATTCTTGAGGTGTTTAAAGCCCTCGGAGTAAGGTGAGCTTAGAGTATACCCAGGTGTAAAGCAGTTTTCAATGTTTCAACTATTAATTTTTTCTAATAAGTTGAGTTCATCTTTAGACAAAACCGTCTGACTTAAATTTAAAACAGTATTTTCGACATTAAATTTAAATACACCAAACAATTTCCTCAAGTTAAATAATTTTTTATTTTGTGCAGCAATTTTACTTTTATTGGTAAATTTTTTACTTTTATTAAAAATTATTGGGAGAGAGTGTCATGTGAAGCATTGTTGATAAGATCATGTGATCCAGCACTTTCAACTAATTTGTTATGAGTTTTCGATTAGACTTACGTAAGTGATTACATAATCATTCATTTCTTATATAAAAGCAATAAAAAAGAACATAATCAGTGATCTGATAATGACGGTGAAACCGTCGAAATATATTATCCTAAAATATATTTTTATATGGCGTTTATTTGTTTATCATAAAAAATTGTCATCTTTTTTCAAGTTTTTTTATTTTGTTATTACTTATTTTGTTTATTTCTATGTGTTTTTCATTCTTTTCAAAATCTTGTTTTGGTTCCATTATTGATTCATCAAATTCTCTACTTGAATTGATGTTGCTTTGCTTTTCCGCGATTACGTCTGTTAATTTTTGAATTGTTTTGTCTACGATTATGATGTTCGTTTGAATTGATCTATTTTTATTTATCAATGTGTTGGTATACATTTCTTGGAGTGTTGGTTTTAATTGATTGTGTTCCGTGTCTTTGGTTTGTGAATAATTATCTCTGAATTTTCTAATTAATAATGATTAGGTTTGTATTTCTTTAACGAAAGTTTTGGTTTGTGAGTGTTTCTTTGTTGCTTGTGTTTCTTTCTCTGTTAGTTTGAAGAAATTCTTCTGATAATTTATGTCATGGATATGGTTTTGTGGGTTTGTGTTGCTTGCTTTATTTCGAAAAATTCTGTTTTGGTTTTGTTACAGTCAATATTTTTATGAAAGATTTTTCCTTTTTGTATCGGTGTTGTTATCTCTTCCACATAATCTTTTTATGAACTTTTTGATTTTGGAGTTGTAAAACGTTCGAATCCTTGGTTTTTGTGCACATGCTTTTTGTTTGAATGAGCAATGGTACTGGCATTTAAGTGCATTGCCTTTAAACTTAGTGTGGTACCAGCAGAACATATTTTCTTATATTCTTCTATTGATGTTTCTAGAATCTCTTTATGGTTTTCTGTTTCTTCTTTTATGTATATTGAATTTTTTTGAATTATTGTGTTTCAAAAATAAATAAATGTTCTGTTTTATAACTGTTCTGTTCTGTTTTATCATAGAACACCAGAAATATATATTACGATCAGAACAATAATTATTTTCCCCTAAAATCTTTATTTCGTTCCAATAGTAATTATTTTATTTTCGTCAATAATGATTGTATTCCAAAATAAACATTTTATTCGTGAAATAACCGTGTAATAGAAAATAAGCTGTAAATATTTTACGATTTTATCAAACAATTAACATAATTTCGTCTGTCAGAAATTAATAATACAAAAGATGGAAGATTGAAACTCTTAACTTGTTCCAATTTCTCCTCTTCAATGTCGATCTGAAGTTTATATTCGTTACGGCTTCCTGAAACCATTACTTTGCTTTTTTCTCTGTTTATTTCCATTCAAAATTTATTTGACACTGTGTAATCCGTTCGTAATTTTCGCTTTAAATTGAGAAAATTTTCGCTTAAAATTGAGAAGTTTCACTTTAAATTGAGAAAAGTTTCACTTTAAATTGAGAAAATTTTCGCTTAAAATTGAGAAAATTTTCGCTTAAAATTGAGAAAATTTTCACTTCAAATTGAGAAAATTTTCACTTAAAATTGAGAAATTTTCGCTTAAAATTGAGAATTTTCGCTTTAAATTGAGATTTTTTTCGCTTTAAATTGAGATTTTTTTCGCTTTAAATTGAGAATTTTTTCGCTTTAAATTGAGAATTTTTTCACTTTAAATTGAGAATATTTTCACTTAAAATTGAGAAAATTTTCACTTAAAATTGAGAATTTTTCACTTTAAATTGAGAAAAGTTTCACTTTAAATTGAGAAAAGTTTCACTTAAAATTGAGAATTTTTTTCGCTTAAAATTGAGAATTTTTTCACTTAAAATTGAGAAAATTTTCACTTAAAATTGAGAAAATTTTCACTTAAAATTGAGAATTTTTCGCTTAAAATTGAGAATTTTTCGCTTAAAATTGAGAATTTTTCACTTAAAATTGAGAGAATTTTCACTTTATATTGAGAAAATTTTCGCTTTAAATTGAGAAAAGTTTCACTTTAAATTGAGAAAAGTTTCACTTTAAATTGAGAAAAGTTTCACTTTAAATTGAGAAAATTTTCGCTTAAAATTGAGAAAATTTTCACTTAAAATTGAGAAAATTTTCACTTAAAATTGAGAAAATTTTCACTTAAAATTGAGAAATTTTCGCTTAAAATTGAGAATTTTTCGCTTAAAATTGAGAGAATTTTCACTTAAAATTGAGAAATTTTTCAATTAAAATTGAGAGAATTTTCACTTTATATTGAGAAAATTTTCGCTTTAAATTGAGAAAATTTTCGCTTTAAATTGAGAAAATTTTCGCTTTAAATTGAGAATTTTTTCGCTTTAAATTGAGAATTTTTTCGCTTTAAATTGAGAATTTTTCACTTTAAATTGAGAATTTTTTCGCTTTAAATTGAGAATTTTTTCGCTTTAAATTGAGAATTTTTCACTTTAAATTGAGAAAATTTTCACTTTAAATTGAGAAAATTTTCACTTTAATTTGAAAATTTTCAAATTAAATGGAGAATTTTTCCTTTTACAGTTTCTCAGTTTTGCGACCCGTGAATACTGCAAATGTTCAAAATGTAAATTGATTTGAGCAACACAGAAAAATATATAGAAAGAAAACGAAAATAATCGATACCCAGGAAATAATTGAGAAGAAGCTGAAGGCGATGGCGCCTCGAGGATCGTTGAGAGCAACATTTGGATGTTCTGTGTTCAATTTGTTCGTCATATAACAGAACCCGACGAACCACAAGAACGCCCAAAAGGCCGAGAACGCCATATCAAGATAAAGAACGTATTTGCGCTGCTCGACACTCGACAATTGCGGAAACACCGCGTCTAGAGCTAGAAACGCAACACATGCCAAACAAGCAATAACGCCGATTGTGGTAGCATACCCGCACGCGCTCGAATTACTAAATAAGCATTCGTTTCTTATATAACCGCCACTACCGATACAACTACACACAACCACCGCAAACACCTGAACACAAATCCGATAATTTTTTTCTTTTTGTTCAATTTGATTTCGCTTACAAATGAAATCACACGTAAAATGACCGAGGGATTTTTGATAAATTCTCTAAAGTCGAAAGAATTTCCGGAAAGACCGCTACCGAACACTTGACTCATTGTATATGTCAATTGGTTTTGAAAACGATGCGTCAAATGCAATTGGAGTTGATTTAGTTAAACAAAACTGAATTTTAGGATTTCTATTACTTTTAGTACGGGTAGTAGTAGTTTTACATTTAAATTATTTATAAATCGAAAAAAAATTTCCAATTTGTTGGAAATATGAGAAGTTATTTAATTTTTTTTCATTGATAAATTTTAATAATTTAGAAATGATTGAAATTTTTAAACATTATTTTAAAATTTTTAAAAAGACATTTTAAAGAAAATTTAAATTATTAATATGCAGTAAAGCGACATAAGTCGAATTTGTTTGCAAGAGTATAAGTTAAATGACTTACGTCTAAATCTGATTTATAGAGAAAATTGTAAGAATAAACTACTTATTTACAAATAAATGTTTTTAATAAATTTCAAAATTGAAATTTGTTTTCTTGGAAGTTTAGTAATAAAAGTATCAACAACATTAATATGATTTTTTGACATTTATTAATTTCAAACAGAATTGTCGTTACAACAATTATTCAAACCACTATTTCTTTTTCTTGATTAATTTTTAAAATAAATGAAAAATATTTATTAATTATCAAGATTCTAATTGGTGCTTTTTTTAAGTAGGAACTCAGTTCCCATACCTTTTTTGCCAGATTCGTTTATATTGATATAAAATAATCGGCGTTTTACTTACTGTCAGTCCTTTTTACAATGAGGACTCACGGGAACGACATAAATTACGGTTTATAAATATACAACAAACTATATAAATGTACCAAGTAGCAAAGGCTGTTATTCTCTAATATTTAATATGATATCCATGGCATAGCCTTTTCAGGGGGCGTGGCTATATTGATTAAATTATTTGGTAATTAATTATTCGATGTCATTTTAGATTTTACAGTCTTAAAATTAATGATAATTAAACAAACAAAAAAGCCTTGAAATGAAGAAAATCTCAAGTTTTTTTCCCAGCTGCTGCTCCGGTAAGCAAACAATTGAAACAAGAACTTGCGGAAGATAATCATTTTCAAACAACAGTCTCAGAACAAACGTGTGTAGGCGATGTAGACATAGACTCGGACAATGATCAGCCAAGTTGTTGGAACAAAGATTAGACTTCTGCCGAAGATATGAGTGGCTGTGTGTTAGAAGAAAAAAGCTCGGCTGTGCTGTCTGCCGAAAGGTTGGAACACTTGGCATAGAAACAAAAATTGACATGAAAATATAGAAAGAATGGACTGATGGCGAAGTATCTTATTACAGAGATGAAAAAAGAAACAGCAGTATTCACTTCGAAAAAAAAATTTGCTTCAAAAGGAATCTGCTGGACATCAAACTGCTGTAAAGATAGTAACAGAAGCAGAAAAGGAAGAGCTTGAAAACGTAGTTTTAAAGTCATTGACACGTGAGAAAACATTAACGGCTAAAATTTTAAACACTGCATACAAAGTTACGAAAAGAAATCAGTCATTTAATAACTTTGAAATGGAAATTGATTTACAAGAAATGAACGGGATAGACATTGGTCACATTCTACATTCGACAAATGCATGCAGTAATATTGTAAATCATATAAGCACTGAAATGAGACAGACGCTGGTCAAAGAAGTGGTTAATTCCAAAAGTAAAATGTCACTGATGATCGATGAGTCTACGACATTGAGTGGAAAATTAACCCTTATAGTGTACTGCAAAGTTGTATAGAAGGCACTGAAATGAAAGAACCAGTAAATTTATTTCTGGACTTAGTCAAACTTCAAAGTGTCACAGTCAACGGAATCCTTACTGCATTACTAGACTGTCTTAAATATTACGGGATGGGTGAAGAATACTTAAAGAACTATTTAGTTTCTGTAACATGGGATGGTGCATCTGTCATGTCGGGATGCAGAAGTGGAGTAAAGAAGCTACTTACTAATAAATTTCCATCGGTTATATTCTGGCACTGTGCTAATCACAGACTTAAACTATCAGTAGCAGATATCGTAAAGGACGTTTCAGGAGTCAAGAGATTTAAATCATTCCTTGATAAGCTATACGTAATATACCATGCTTCTCCAAGAAATAGTAGAGAACTGCATTCATGTGCTAAATTACTTGAAGTAGAGTTATTAAAAATTGGACGGGTTTTAAGTACGCGATGGGTTTTGTCAAGTTTCCGTGCAGTGTCTGCAGTGTGGAATAATTATGCAGCTCTGGTAAATCATTTTGAAGAAGCAATGACTGATCCCACAATAAGTAACAATGAGAAATGTATATATGAAGGGTTGAAGAAGAAAATAGCATCAACTGAATTTGTGATGGATCTGGGTCTGATGTGTGATGCTCTTCAAGAGTTATCTGAATTGAGCTTGGATCTACAGCAGCGAAACATGAATCTTTACAAAGCGAATCAAAAAATAAAATCACTCGTACAGGTGTTCGTGGAACGAAGGGAAAATCCAGGCCCATATTACCGGAGTGCAACAGCAGCTGCTGAGCATCTAATATTTAATAAAATTGTACTACACAACAGAAACTGCAAAAATGATCCTTCTATTGATGCAAATGTCTTTTATGAGAAACTTAGCGAATCAATTGCAAAAAGATTACTGTCTAATGAGGATGTTGAACTAGCTCAATGGACTAGCATACTAGGTCCAGAGCCATTGGACAGATAACATGAACAACTAGTTGACATTTGGAGAAGCGGAAATTGAGAAATTGTGTAGCATGCTGCAATTTAACGCAAGAGAAATCATTCATGGATTCCGTGATTATCTTACGGAAAGAACATATTCTGAAAGAAGTTTTCCTCTGATACATGCTATTAATACAATTTCCATTTCTTCCAGCGAATGTGAAAGGGGATTCTCACAAATGAATTTGATAATCACTCCAACGAGAGCTTCGCTTATGATAAAAACAGTTTCCGCACTTTTATTCATCAGAATGGTCGGTCCTCCACTAACATATTTTGATCCTACAAAGCACGTAGACTCTTGGTTGCTTCGAGGCAAAAATTCAGCTCTAAACTCACAAAGCAAGAAAAGAAATAGAGATGATTTGTCTAATGAAAACATGAGAAAACTCTGGAAGTTGTTTTAAAGCCTAATACGGTACAGTATCATAATACAATAGAATACATTTTACACACGTGAAAATTTATTAATAATAAATTATTATAAATTTATTTGATTTAAAATATAAGTTAAAAAAATAAATGGATTATATAACAGATAAAACAGTATTTTTTAAAATAATAATTTTATTTGAATTTTATAAAATGTTTTTATTAAAATCTGTAAAATTTATTTAAAACATAAAAATATTGAATTTTAAATATACGTAAATTAATAGTTTTTTTAAAATATTTTATAAAAATTTGAAAATTAAAAATGAAATATTATTTTGATTTGGTTTAAAAAATAATTTTAAATTATTGGAAAATAGAGATCGGAAGATTGATTACAAATTGAGGAAATCGTTGAAAATTTTGTTTGATAAATATAAATATATAATAAATATATAAATTGAGTTAAATTGACTTCTGGTATTGACGTTACAAATACTTCTCACAATTTCATTGAGTGTTCGAGCAGCCTTCAGGTTTGCAGTTTCATCGTTTTGGTGGGGTATCGAGGTGAAAATATAAATTCAACAGAAATCAACACAAGATAATTTATCAAAATATGTATATTTATTATGCACACTTTACATATTAGATTTAGAGTAAAAATTTGTCTCTTAAACTTGGTAATTTAAATAGATGGTAAGGCAGTTATTTTCTTCACCAATCAGTTTAAAATATATAAAGGATACAATGAGGTTATATATATATATTATGGTTAGCACCTTTTTTATTAAAAATTTCATTTTTTCTTTATCATTTTGCCTTTTCATCAGGTTTTATTTATTCAATTGATATAGTCGACTGGGTTTAGGTTTTTATTCAGTCAATTTATATAATCGATAAAGGGAATAGTCGTATAGTCACTGAAAGCAATATGATTGCTGAATTTCCGCCGGGTATTTCTCCTGATATTGACACAGATTTGCTGCTTTGGTCTCCGGATTGATAAAGAGGTTGAATTGAATTCATCGGTCGTCGGGAAGAGACCAATCGAATATCCAGGCGATTCTCTTGCTCTAAAAGACTCCGAAGGAGTCATGTTAAATATTCCCGAAGATGAAAAACTTATGATTGAAGAAGGTATATTAAGGACGCACACGGGGAAGATTTGGATACCAAAGTCCGAAAAAGAAGAAATGATCACTCAGATACATACTTTGTTATCTCAAGCTGGCCAAGATAAAGTTTCAAAATACATTCTAGAAATTATTGCATGATCAATCGGAATAAAATAATAAATAATAAAATAACGAATTGGGTAGTATGAAGCTGGTCAGAAAAGTAAAACATTAACGATCACTTCGAAGGAAGAACGAATGTCACTATTTACAAATGAACCATTTAAGAAATTGTACATAGATATATGAGGACGTCTAAAGGAGACCTGGAGAAGGAAAGAGATTGTTGTTGAAAAAAGATTGTTGTAATCATTGATCAGTTTAGCAGGTACATATCATTGACAAGTATTAGCAAGCAGGATTAAGTAACTATAAAAGTCGTTATAATGGAAAAATGTATCTTTCAAATTTGGAGCACTAAAAGAAATACACGTAGATCATAGGAAGGCATTTAGATCTAAAATAATTTAAGATATGGCAACATCTATGAGCACAAAGTGTTATTCGAGCCCATATCATCACAACTTGAATGGAATAGTAGCGAGACAATTTCAGAGAATCAGAGAATATTTAAATGTGTCGTTGCGAGAAAAAAAACAAGGACAGATTGGGAAGACCTGCTACAAGAAAAATAATTTACACGGAACGCAACATTTCAGAAGATAATAGCTAAGAGCCCAGTGAAAATTATATTTTGTAAAAGAATATACAGAGAAAATGGCATAGTCGATATATAAAGATGAATCAGTGAAGCTATACTGAAGAACTACCTGTCAGGAAAAAGTTTGAAATCGGAGCGGAAGTGCTTGTCAAGGTGGAAACCGAAAAAAAGACAAATATGAAAGACATGTTGGGTATTCAAAGTGTTGAGGTAGTATCTTAAAATTTATATGTATTTGTTTTAAGTTAATAAATATTATTTAACAATTATATTTTCATAGATGGAATATTTATGATAAGAAATATAAAATTATATTTTTTATATAAATAAATAAGGCATTAAAGAAAGTTTAAATAAATAATAGAAGAAAAGAAGGTTAATAATTACAAGAAATATATAAATTATAAATTAAAATTAAAAAATAAAATTAATTTATTAATAACGACCTAATATAAAAAGTCAAAAAATTAGTAAGAGAGAATTAAAAAAATAATAATTCAAAAGGAAACAGGTGTTACTGTTGATCAGGAGCTCGGGAGATCTGCGAGAATTATTGACACAGGTGTTAATATTGATCGGGAGCCCGAGAGTTATTTGGAAAAATTCTGCGTATATAAAGATCTCACAACTATAGTGAAATAATAAGAAAAAATAAATCTCGCTGAAATAGTGGGAATTGATCGCTACCGAGAAAAATAGATTGAAAGCAACAAATAAAAAAGTAAATAATATAAAATAATATAAAATTATTATATTCGTATATATTTCACGCTGTAAAGTGTGACATTAAATCCTTAACCTTCAAACAACCCGAGTTGTCGCTAAGGCTCTCGGTTTCATAATATAAAATCGACCAGAGGACAAATAAAATACTTCTTTCGCCTTTAAATTATACTTTGTAAATTGTAAATAAAACAGAAATATAACTCTATAAACTATTGTCTTTTCATTTTAGCAACAACACAACAAATACTCAACAAAAGTATTCAAATTTTATTATCAATTTTTTAATCACAACTTTATATCTGACTCCAGTAATTCAGTAGGCTCTTCTAACACAAATATATGAACAAGTGAACACAAATTCTTTTAATAACTTTTATTTTTAATAACACAGATGTAATCACAGCTTCAAATAAATGTTTCAATCTTCAATTATCAATTACCACTTGTGGTAGAAATCTAAATAACAATCCAACAATAATTAATAAACGCTGAGCACACAGCTCTTCAATGTCAATACGTTTGTAAGAGCGATACCGCCGAATAATGACAATTGTTTTAATCGTATTCTCCTTTACAGGATACTTGATTACTAAGAGGAAAGAACAATAATAAAATTTTACTTAAAATCCTTTAAGGATTATTGCAAATTTCACTGGCTTCTCTTCATTCAAAATTTTCTTTGAAATTAAGTTGTGAGCTAAGTCAATTTTTCATTTGGTTAAATAGTTATTTTTATTTATTTATTCAATTGATTTGGTAAAACAAATTATAAAATATTTAAAAATATTAAGATACGTTGTGTTAATATAAACATTTTACTGAACAAAAATTTGTAAAAATTATTTAAAACTTTATTATAAAATTTTCTAAATAAAATTTTAATATATATGTTTTAGATCCCTAACAAATATATGAACAAGTGAGCACAATTTCTTTATTAAACGTTTATTTTCAAATAACAAAAATTTACACGTAGAATAGTAATAATAATTCAATTCTTTGATGACAGAACACAAACACAAATCAATATTTCGTGCAAGTTAACAGATTTCAGTAAAAACTGTGAATCTCCCAAACAATCGATGCTTTGATTAAAAAATAAAACCGTCTTCTCCCATACATGATAATTAAGGTTTTATCAAAAAATATAAAATATAAATTGATAGTAATTTTATTTATGTAGCTTATTTCCTTTTTAAATTTGTAAAGAGTAATTTTAAGGGCAAACTAAAACTGAATTTGCTGCTGTTTATATAGTAGTTTTTATCAGCATTGGAAATTGATCAAATAAAACAAACACTAAAATATTTATAATTTTTAATTCCAAATTTTGCTATACTAAATATTATTTTTTTTTGAAATTAATAATTTTACTGAAAGAATTATTTTAAATTTCTTCTACATAAAAATTTTATTAAAAATGTTCCTCTGTATTTTTCGAATCCCTAACAGACAGTACAAAGTGAATGGCAAGATACATAACAGAAGATACAAATTAGAAATTAAAATGGAAAAATCTTGGACAGAAATATGGATAAACTTAAGAAATTCCTAAAAAATGGGCTATGAGGATTTTAGTTTTGAGAAGGTTAATCAGAATTTGATTGTTAGGATAAATATCGGAAAATTTAGTTAAAAGCACGTTGAAAATTTGTTTGAAATACATATTATTATTTTGTGCTAATAAAAGTTTTTATTTTTAATTATTAATCTTAATTCAAATATCGATAATAATATCAACGCAACTGACACTTTCTAAAATCGATCGAATAATATTTTAGTTACAAAAAGGATTTATATATGGTAGATCAACTTTTTTTCTGAAACACGTTTTGAGATTTAGGCTCACGGCATAGATTGTGATGAGTTTTTTCGATATTTATTGTATGTTTATTAAAATATTCTAAGGTTTTTGTTCACAACTGTTTAATAGAATTATTTGAATGATAATTTGGAATAAAAATAATAAACCCATAATGAATTTCTGAAAAATAAATGTATTTGTTATAATATTTGTAGCCCGGGCAGTCTCTCGGTTCGATCCTCCTCCGAACCACTTAATTGTCGCGATCATTTCTGATCGAAGACGCCGCTTAGTCATCGGTCCGTCCTCTAAAAGTCAGATGGTTCTCCCAATCGCACGCAGACAGTGGAGGCACGCTGGTCCACTCGTCATTTGTGGCAGGTTTCGGAAAGTGTACTGACTAGAAGTATTAAAATAAGATGATGTGACTAAGTGTCGGCAGAAATCCGAGACGAGAACGATTTTTGAGTCGGTGATAAAGTGCCATTTATTTTGCGAAGGAATAACAAACATCTTTGTTTTATAACATTTACATAGTTTCTTACTTCATTTTAAATGATTGCAATTCGATTTTGAATTCTTACAAATCGATTTTGAATTAAATTATAATTATATAAAAATTTTGTTTGAAAGTCCAACTGTCAGAATGAAAATGAACTTTTTGAGGCGATTCAAAATGTGCAACGACGAATTACACCCGAAAACTGTAATATTTTTATCTGCGTATGAGTATTTTATTTTACGTATTAGGTGTCGAAATGACGAAATGATTCATGATGGTTAAATAAAGTCTTTTAATGTTAATCAGTTTTTTTTATAAAAAATATAAGTCTTTTAATTTTATTTCCGTATTTTGGCGCATATAACCCGCAAGTCATGTGTGATTTTATCTACGCCCCACGCTACTCACAGGGTATAAAAATAGGCGGTGTATCCTAAAAATAATTTACATGATAACAACTAACATTTCAGGATGATAAACAGCGGATAAAATGTGTTTTTACATACTCCAAATGTCCCTGGTGATGAAAAAATTATGCGGGTTATATGCGCGAAAATACGGTACTTATTTTAATCACAGTCATTTAAAATTAAAAAAATAATATATTTTTAGAAAAAACTAAGTACGATTAAAGACTTTATTTAACTATCGTGACTCATTTCGTTGTTTCGACACCTAACAATAACATAATCTTTTGTTGTATATACATTAATGCATTTTAAATAAGTCTGATTTTTGGAGAAGTAAACTGAAATGTGTTGGGTTATAAAAATAGTGCATCAAGAGTTAAAGAACTATCTAAATTTCGAACTACTGAGAAAAAAAGTTCAATGAAATCAATTATATTTATACAACCAAATTAAATAATATTTCTCTATTTTATTCAATGTAGAAAGCAATATACGATTTTTAATGAACAATTAATCTTCTTTTCCTCTGTCTTATGATTGATGCATAAGACTATATTTCCACAGCTCTTTCCATTGAGATGGATATACTACATTTTTTCCGACTAAATATATATAATTGATTAAATTTTCATTTATTTTTTTGTCTTGTAAGACATAATGTCCATAGTTTTCAGCAAAATCTTTCAGTTTTACTCCCGACTTTCGTGCAACCAAACCTGTAATGAAGACATCATCAATAAATAAATATTTCTGGTAATATGAGCATATAAGAAGTGGTGTTACTGATGACTGAGAAAACAGATATGCGAATCCTTTAGTAAAGGGTGGGTATCCATCTTCTTCATATTCGTTTTTCGAAACAGTCCATTTAAAGCCTTTGACACGGATCGGTTTTTCATTGTATGAAATTTTACCTAAAACAAATTTTTCCTTTGGATTTAAATATTCTGTAGAATAATGCAAAAGAGGAAAAATATTGATGAAAGTATCATCATCTGTTTTAGAAATAAATTTGGCTTGAGGACAAAATTTCTGAATCCAATGTAAAGCAACAATGTGTTTCAACGTTAAGTTTCGATAAGTGTCTAGAAAATCCCCTTGAATTATGTCTCGATAATGCTTACTTTCTTCTTCTATTTTCCTTTGGATTTCTTGGGACTTCGGTACTCCCAACACAAATAATACGTTCACAATTTTTGAATCAATATATTTCAAAGATCCCCAAGTTTCTCTTATCAGCATCCGTCGATCGAAATTAGTAGAAGACGTTTGAACGTAAAGCAACATGAATATATCGTTAAAGCAAAATTCTGGTTCATTTATTTTATAAGTGAAAGGAGTATGATTGTAATACGCATAACTTCCGTTTTGACAGCTTAAGGATGTTTCCGTTTCATTACTCGGAAGATTGATAAATTCGATTCCTTTAACAATGGTTACTGAAAGGATTAATATCGCAATTTTGAGTCCCATGATAATTTTGGATAATCTTCTATGATTTAAATGACATAAAAAAGAAACAATGAATATTAATTGATTGATTTATTTATTTAATGTGCAAATTATTTAATCAAATATTAACACACATTATTAATTATTATTGTTCAAATACACAGAAATTATTTCATTCATTCTTCAATATGCACTATCATTTCTTTTCTTTGTAATTCTATTTCTATTACAATTGTACTACAGAAGAAACACAACAATTCATTTTAGTCATGAAAAATTTTTAATATAATGCGTAAATGTATTGCAATAAAAAGAACCTTTTTTAAAATATCGATTTAGATGGTGAATAATCCATTTATCGTAATAAATCCCTTGTATGATAATATAATAATAAAAACAATAACAGAAAGATAAAAAGAAGGTATGATAGTTAATTACAATAAAAGATGTTAATGACAACAATGAGGAGTTAGTTTAAATTTGCACTTCGCCAAAATGATATACTATTTTTTTAAATTTAAAAGTTTGAAAAAATTAAATAAATCCACAAAGCTTTAAGATTAAAAATGATCTCGAAAGGAAAATCAACAAAAATTAAATACTTATATAAAAATTAAAAAATAAAAATTGATATATTTTAATAAAAGTTATGAAATAAGAATTTTAAAATAAATAATGAATGGATTAAACTTTATAATATTTTAAGAAATATTTTTTTAAATAAAAGGCTTATGGTAAAAAAATTTTAATTTAATAGTTTTATGATAAAGTTTTATAAAAATTTTTTAGTTCTAATTTAAAAAAATAATTTTATAATTATAAGTTAAATTTGACAAATTAAATTGAAAGAAAATTTAATAGATGGATTTTGGCGAAATAATTGAATTAACAAGAAATTCGTTTATATATGTGTATTATTGTCATGAATAATGTTTTGCAATAAATATGACTTCTGAAATTTCAGATAATGAAATTGACATAAACGCTACTTATAACAACGAATCAGTTACTTTACTTTAATTCAATGAATTTCAGATCAATTAAAGTTTGTCAGACAATAGAATATTTTCATCTTTGGTATAGTCGATTAATAAGAATGAGATAAAATAGTCTGTCAATACTTGGGAATAATTCTTCAAGTATAACTTTTCGTATTTGGTTAGGAAATCTTTTCTGTAACCAACAATGTCTTGATTGTTTAGAGATGAATAATATTTTGGAAAAATAGACGATATAATTCAGTAATTATAGACAAATAGATACGCGATCAGAATGAGTTAGAAAAACTGTTCATATGATTACCAAAATCGCAGTAGTAATTAACTATAAAAATACAGGTATAAATATGATATTAAATGAATTAGCAAATTCAATTTATGAATTATAATTCCAAAACGAAATTCACATCGTTATGGAATTATGTTGAAATTTCAAGTAAAATTATATTATAATACATGTTTGGGATTCAAAAAATATAATATATATCTCCATTATTATCGATATTTATATCAAGAGGCTCATTCATTATCGCTCTCTCTCGCCTCAATTAAGAATGACAATCTTTGATATTTTTATTCGTTTTCGTTTCTTTTGTAAACAATAAATAAAAAAATTATAGATAATATGTAAAAAAATGTTGAAAGTTGAAAAGAAAATATCTGGAATCTTTTAGACCCCTTAAATATGTTTACGTCATTTTTTATATGAAATTTGTTTATCTGAAGAAAAGCTTGAATAATACTTTGAAAACATTTGAAATTTGAAAAATAAATATATCGAGGAATTGACTTATTATTGCTGAACAAGAAATAAAATCATTGTTAATAATCAGTAATAAAAAAAATTAATAATCATAATAAAAAATAAGTGCCGGTATGCAGAAACTGGCCATACAGTGATTTTGCTCCTCCGCTGCCCAACGCCAACACCCTGACGTCAACTCCCACGCCCCCTCCCCGATTTTTTAATATATTTAAAAAAAAGAGTGGTTTCTTTTCCTTTTTGCTCACACAAAATTGTATACAACCCCCCACACATTAACGAACCCTGAGGGAAACCAAAAACCATTCTCCGTTTAAATCTTATTGACTACACAATAAAGATATTCACAAGCGTGTGTAATGGTAACTATAGTAACTACAGATCTCACTAAGTGTCCAGTCAACAATAAACTGTCTAGAGCTGACATATTTTGTAAATGCAATCGACACCAACATCGGCATCCTTTCCACTAGCCGATGTGACATGCAGCAAGTATAGTCGGCACTGCGATGACCACTGCTCAGCCAGCTGTGCAGGTATGGAATAGGATCCCACAGTGCAAGAGAAGGACCCACCAATCGGATCATCATCAGTTGCGATACGCGGCTTATTTGTATGGCAGATCGAGACGACGTCAAAATCAGATTCATGGCACTGAATCCACGCTCACATTCGGCTGTTGAAACGGGGATTGAATCCATGATGAGAAGAAGTGGCTTGAGGTCCTGGGGTACTCGCTTTCCACCATTCTTAATGTACTCCCTCATGCCTTTCAGGCAGTTTGAAGAGCTGAGGTTGAAGTGACTGCAGAGGTAGCGAACCGCGTGATCACCATGACAAATGTTGACCGAATCTGGCCAGTAGGTGGGATGCAAGGCTTTGAAATGTTCTAGTAGCTCAGAAGAGGAAGGAAATCCTTTGTTGCTGGTTAGCAGGTGATCTTCCAATTTCTCCGCCAAATATAGGAAGAATTTGTTGGCGTAGATTTCGACATCACTTTTGCGTCCCTGATATACTCCCATAAAGCAGGAAGGTTTTTCGAGAACTTTTTGCATATGGGGGCCCTTACCGTCTTGAAAGGCTTTGAGCACAACGACTTCACGTGCTATTAGCCTATTGGCCTCAAGTACGTTGAT
>MQRK01245681.1:10012-21882 GCA_001938485.1 Girardia tigrina
CCACTTTTTGAAATTCTTGTTTAAATTCTTAACAGAACTAATTCTTAAATGAATCAATTTTGAGAGTCAAAAAATCTTTTTAACAAGAAAAATATTTTAATTAGAAACATTATAAAATTAGATAAAACGACATTTTGTGAAAACTTACAATACAATACAAAAAATTACAAATTGAACTACTACATGGTACAAAAAATAGACATTTTGTTCTCCATCAAGAAATTTTCCATCAACTTTAATAAACGTTCTTGAATATTGTGACTATTTCCCTAATTATTTGGATGATAATTATAGTGGAAGAATGAGACCCAACCGTAGAGTTGTACCAATTTTTGCATTTAACGTTTGGAATATGTTTGGTAGAGCTGATAGTGATTTTCCGCGTACAAATAATTCAGTTAAAGGTTGATATAGAGCCTTTCATCAAAACGTGGAGTGCAACCATCCCTTAATTTTTAAAATAGTGGAACATTTTAAAAAAGAACAGAATCAAATGGAAATAGAATATGAACGTTTTCAAACCGGATTTCGACGACCAGAAGCTTAGAAAAACAAATATGTAAGCCTAAAGAAACGGATAAAATATTAACAGAAAATTATAATCAAAATGATATTATAAATTATTTAAAACGATTGTCATATAATCTGGAAATATAATATTTTGTGTTTTATTTTTTAATTTTTTCTTTTCATTTTATTACTCTTATTTTTAACATTTTTACAATTTTCAATTATACAAGTCGTTGGGCGCTTTTATCGGGGCGCTCTTTATTTATACTATTATTATATTGTTTGAATCCAAAATAATATAATTTTTATAATTTTTTTTATAAAAATTCAAAGTCTTCTAATATTTTGGATTTAAAAAATAAAATAATAGTAGAAATAATGATGCTTCTGTTAAGAATTTAAACAAAATTTTCAAAAGGGGGCGCTTTTGTCGGGACGCTTTTGTAGGTGGGCGCTTTTGCCGGGTCACCGCCTGTGAGAAAGCTTTTGACGAAATGAAGAAAGCTTTAATAGAAGCATCGATACTGATGTTCCCAGATTTTAAGAAAGAATTCATATTAGACACTGATGCCAGCTTCGATACCATTGGGACGTATCTTTCTGTTGATGAAATTCTATTTGGAATCAATTTAAATGTTTTGTTCAGATTTTAAAGAAAAATTTTAATCAACAGACAACAATTTATCAATATGCACGATTCTGGAATGTATTTGAAATGTTTTTTATACATTTAGTAAAAAAAACTATACATTTAGTAAAAAAAGTTATCCATAATCTTTTCCTGTCTCAAAAGGATGTTTTAGGACGGAACAAAAGCGGTGACTAGCCATGAGAAAGGATATTACATAACCAGAAAAGAACTTCTGGCTGTATACTATTTTTGTGATCATTTCAAGTATTATCTGTACGGAAAAGGATTCGTCCTTAGGATGGACCATAAGGCTATAAATTTTATGATGAATACAAAGACACAGGAAAGGCTCACAACATGGGAACGCGAACATGTTGTCAAAAAAAAATTGTGGTACGTGTACGCAATGTTTTATGGAGCATGAAGACACCAAGAAAGACAAAATGAAAACGCAGATATTAATGATGTCTCCAATAAAAGCTCATACTGACAGGATAATGACAAGGATATCGAGTAGATTAAAGAGTCAATAGACGGTGGAAGGTTTATCGTCAAGGATGGAACAGTCTATACGGAAGATGGAAAGATACGGATACCAGATAACTAGAGAACAGAATGTATTACACACATCCATAAATTATTATGTCATGCAGGTGCGGAAAAAACAGACAAATATAAGACAAGTCTCGTTTAAATCTTTATTGCAATTACATTTATAGTCATTAAGACTCTCAGAAGGTCTTTTATCGTTTGTCATCGTTCTAATTGGTTTTCTTATTTCTGTTTTTAATCATGATTATTCGAACAGTTTTTCTAAATTATTTTTAAAAATATTTAACCTCTAAAAAATATTAATTAAATATATTAATTTTTATCATTTTTCAATAAATCCTAAAATAATAAAAATTACATCAAATTATTAAAAATGCATTTAATTTAAATTTTTCTAAAAATTATTGAACTTAATTTTAATTCTGAAATTAAAGATATGAACTTATAAAATGATTATTTTAATTATGTTCGAATAGTCAATAAAAACTTAATAAAAAAAATACCAATTTCCATCTGGGTGGGAGAATCACCATTCTAAATTCAATATACTTGAATCAACATACAGCATCTATACATTTACACATTCAAACAATTTAAAATATTCCTCACATATATCAAGAAAAATTTCGACATGAATACAAGGAGAAACCGTAAAAGATACGATTGAAGACTGTATTTCATGCCAACAGACAAAAAACTGACAATCCAAACGAAAGAAGAAACAGCAAAGATATAGTCAGATGAACCAATTGAGAAAATTTACATCGACATCTGCGGGTCTTTTAGAGAAACATTAAAAAAAGAAAAATATATTATCGCTATTATTAATCACTTCAGTAATACATAGTTCTGACGGCATGTGCAACGCTAGAGGAAAACAAGATTGTAAATATCATCAATAAAAACTGGATTATGAAATTTGGCTCATCTAAAGAAATACATATGGATTATGGAAAGAGCTTGATATCTAAGAAGATGGTAGACCTAACGGCAGAAGTAGACACTACCTTAATATTTTCCAGCCCATACCACCACAATACTAACGGAATCACAGAAAGACAATTCAGAACGATACGGAAATATACACACGCTTCTTTGAAAGACAAAGACAAAACAAATTAGGCTACATTGCTTCCTGAAATAGAATTTAGTTTGAACGCCACAGTACAGAAAACATCAGGTTTCAGTCCAGCAGAGGTAGTATTCGGAAGGCAGATTAATTGCTCTGGTTGGTTACTAATGAACAAGATGTTACCGCAGATATCATAAAAAATTAGAGGGAAAGAAACAAAGAACACCGAAATAACACGACGACATTTTTAGATAGGGTAGGTGGTTTGGATAAAGAAAGAGAGTCGAGACAAGAATCAAGACAAGTACGAAGGTCCATATACCATCATAGACAAAATCCATGATAGGATACATCATAGTCACCCGTAACGTTGCGAAATTAAAAATCTTAAAAAAGGAGGGGTCTATGATTTATAAGTATAATTTATAAGATATTTTAATTCTCAACATTTAAATAATTATTAGTATAATTAAATATCTATATCTATATCCATATTTATATTTATTAGTAACGGTTAAAAATAGAATTATAAAAAATAATCTCAAATAAAAAAACAATTGTTTTAATAATTATAAATTTGTTGGAAAATTGAAAAATTGTAAATTAATAAATTATTTTCATCGAGTCGTATTTCTTCTATATTTAAATGTCGGAAGAGTCAGGAGACATTTTATACGACCAATATCATTCCTAACAAAAATAATTATTAATATAAATTACAAAAATAATTTTAATTATTTTTAAAATATTTTAGATATATTATTTATGATATATTAATTTAATTTTAAAGTTAGTTATTTAAATTTAAAAAAATGAATAAATCATTCGACGTTTTAAAATATTTAAAATATCAATATTCCATCTGGGTGGGAGAAACACAATCCTAAAACAACAAACCAAACAACATACAAGAAGCACCATTCTAAAAATTCTTCACAGACATAAACAGGTAAAAATTAAAAAAAGGTATGTAGAAAACACAAAATAAAAATTTGATCACCTAATTCTAATATTGAAGACAACATAAACTCAACTAACAATTATAATAACTAATTACTTGTAATTATAGGGTTAAAATTCTATTTGAAAGGATATAATGATTGATATAAGAATGGCGTGGTCGATTTGAAAGTGCTTCATGAGATCCATTCTTTTTTAGTTTAAATTGTTAAAATTAGAATCTTAAAATTATGTATTTTAACGTCTCAATTTTCGTTAATTTTATCACCCTTTTACTGTGCCTTGGAATATAGTTAGCATGATATGGCTCGTCTTATCAGAGTAATATCATACGCATAAATTTATAACTTGGTTGAAAAATATTACTATCTTTAAAATTATGTATCCTCAAAACCATATTTTTGATTGAAAAAATACCGACTGTTTTCAAAAATGTATTTAATTTAAAATAATTGTGTAAGCTAAGAAAGACTATTTATTTTTTTTAATAAATTCTGCGATATTTTTCGGAATGGCTGCCATTAGACTTGCAACTTTAGTTTCTCTTATGCTTTTGGCTGTAATATTCTTCTTGTTCCGAAAATCTGCAATTGTATGTGCTCTCTTGTTTTTTTCATCTTTAATTGCCTTTTTACAAGGGACCAATATCTTTCGATTGACCGAAGCCCTGGACGATTTTATTGTTTGCCTTACTTTGCACCAAATCGACGTTATTGTCTTCGTACCACTTCTTGGCTGCCTTACCATAGTGGCCCGACGCCAAATCCAACAAAAAGTAAGACATTTTTGCTGATTTATGAATGATAATAAACGCTTTTGCAAGCACTCCTTCACATAGACTTCTGTATTTAGTGTGCCAGATGTGATAAAGCATTTACTCCTTTTCCCACATTCACATATTGCCTGCCAAACAAGATTTTTTTTGGGAAACTTAGATTTTTTCTTGCTTCTAAATTTTTCTTCAATTTATCCTCTCTTAGTTACAGGGTAAAATTCTTGTCTGGTTAGTTGGGAAAACTCGCAGAGCACATAAGTCTCATCATCTATGATGTAACATTTTTTCGTCGCAAGAAAACCATATTTCAACTTTCTGGCTCGCTGCTGCGCCTTTAAGTTCTTGTTAGCGTTACGGTCTAATACTGTTTGAACTTTATACATTTTTAAACCTACTGACTGTTTAATTTTCCAAATTTTTCGCACTACAATTTAACTTTACCGCCAGTTTTCGATTTGATTGACGAGGATTTCTCTCTAACAAAGCCTTTACTTTCTTCACATTATGTGTACACTATTAAGAACACTAACATGACTTTTCGAAATTTTATTTTCAATACAATTAGAATTGTCTTTTCGACAACTCTCAGCAAAGCTTTCGTAATTCGACGTCGTTCTAAATTGATGAATTTTAGTTAATGTTTTTTAATAAACAATTATTCGAACAATTTTTTTATTATTTTCAAGTTTTATTTTTAAAGTTCAAATTTTATAATTTTAGTAATAAATAAAATCTACATATTAATTTTATTTAAAAAATGATTTTATGTAAAGAAAGAACATTTATTTAATTTAAAACTTAGTTAAAAGCAATTTACTTTACTTAAATTTTTAATATTAAAATTTGAAACGATTTAATATTTTTAAAGTTTTTAAATATCTTATGCTGTACTTTAAAATGCAAATTATACTCGAATAATTATTAATCGTGAACATCTAAAATATCAATTCTCCATCTGGGTGGGAGAAACAGATTTCCAAATACTAAACTCAACATACAAAATTCAACAAACCAATTTCAACATACCAAAATTAAAATATTCCTCACATACACGAAAAAACCTTTCTTCTTCTCGAACCAATTTTTCTGAAAACGTTCAAGTTCTCATTGAAGTTTTTGATAACATTAGAAAATGTTTTCTGACAAACCTTTGCTTTTCTGGCAATGGTTTTCTGACTTGATTGTGGATTTTCTTGAAATAAATGAATAATTAATTCGCAGCTTCCTGTTTCTGACGACATATTCATGAAAAATGAAATTTAAAAATGAATACTAAAATGAATTTTATTTTGATTTATTCAAACAACGGCCTACTTGATTAGTTTTTTGTTATTTGTGAATTTATGTTGGAGTTATAAAGATTTAAAGATAGTAATATCTTTCGCACTCAGTCCTTATTTAAATTATCTAATCTTCGACAACAACAATACACATCCTCCACTTTAAAATGTGTTCGTTTGACATGTTTTTGATCTATCAACAAGGCAAATACTGAGACCTAAATAAATTTTAATTAACTCTGGTGATTATTAGAATACTTACAGGTAGTAAAAAAAATTAAAATTCACTTTTAGAGTTTAATTTTTTTAGAGTTCAAAAATTAGAGTTCAGTGGAAAATTCTGGGTATACCTAATTGTTCCATTTAGCAAACGCGAGAAGTTTTATAAGTGCAAAAAATAAAGAAGAAGAAAAATATTATATAAAGCATAACATAAGCTAAGTTATTACATGTAAATCTGACTGTTTTGAACCGATATTTTATGCTGATAAGTGTGGATTGTTCGAGAAAAATTGTCTGCGAGAACTTTCGTAGCTAAACATAAGAAAACAGCCAGTCGTCATTGTTAAGAACTGAAGAACCAATTGGAAAATTTTTGAATATACAGATTATTGAAATATTATTTTGTATATTAGAAAATTAATGGTCAGTTGAAATTATTAATCAAAGTTATAAAATAAGTAAGAAACATTTGTGTGGAAAATAAAATTTAATATTGATTTTATAACTTTTTTTTCATGTTTAAGATGAATAAAAAAAGAAAATGTTTCTTAAATATTTTTTTTGAACTGTATATTAGTTAAAATGTGATTTGTTTAAATATTAGTAATTAAGGTGAGTAATTCAAACATCGAAAAACAGAAATAAAATTGTGATTTGTGTTTAAATAAAGATTTCTCGACAATGACTGAGTTTTATAATCCGCCGAGTGTTGTGCTCTTCACACCTGACGACCACAAAGTAGCAAAAGATCGTAAAACGAATTTTGTAGCCATATTTCTGGCGATTTCATTAACCCCTTTACCGTGTGTCACGAGTTAACTCGTCATATGAAATCTTGGGCTTAACCGTACATCACGAGTTAACTCGTATTCAGATATATAAAATTCGTCTGTGTGCCGTGCGTCCCGAGTTAACGAGATTTATGCATACATACAGGTATGTGTAGGTATGCACACTGGAAATCAAATAATAAAAGAAAATAATTACAGTTTCCAAAAAAAATTTTTTTTCCACGGTAAAGGGGTTAATAATTAACAAAACAAAAAATCCACGTTCATTTAAAAGTTTAAGCATGGAAATTAAAAAAACACTTGGATACTGCCATTTGGTTTAATGATTAGTTTCATAACTCTTTTGTTCCGTATACAAAATAGTATTTAATCAAAAAAGGATTAGCTTCTGAAAATTAATAAATGAAAAAAAGTATGTTTTGCCTTTTTCACATAATACGATGTTCCGTATAAAAGATTATATTAGGAAGATATCTTTTATGTAAAGCGGCGAAGGGAAAAATGGAAAAGTAATTGTTTGACCGACATAACGTAATATTACTTATCTAATTATATAAAATTAGTTTCGGTTCCAATATCATTTAAAGGATGAAACTGGATAATTTAAGAAATATACCTAAACAAAAATTCCTTAAATTAAAATTTTAAATGTCCTAAAATTTAAAACCTAATTTAAAATTTAATTAATTAAAATTAATTTGATTACAATAAAATTTTAAATTTCAGATCAAATATATAAAATGTTTTTTTTTGAAAATAAAATAATAACATAGATATAAATACTTTAATTATTAAATATTTTTAGTTTTTATTTAAAAATTTACTTTTTTGTTATTTTTTTAAGAAATTCAACAATACAAATTTAAATTGATAAAAAATTAACTGCGTACCAAAATTGAATCCGAATTCATTTCGTAAATAATGAACATAAAGTTTCTAATTTGATTATATAAAGACATTTGAGAACTTTGGATTGTTATTTTGTCACATAATTCAACATAGAAAAAGATTTGAACCAGTTTTTCGATACTTATCACATAGAGTAATTGCATTGTTAAGGTCTTCATTACAGAACTTCCTGAAGGCCCTTTAAGGTAAGGGTTCATGGTAGACAAGAACTACATTCCTTCATTTTCATTTAAGCAACTTGTAATTTCTAGTTCAAGAAAAACCTCACAACCCTCAAACGTTCAAACGTCAAAACTGTAATTAAAAAATGTATATAAAATTTTAATTTATTGTTTATTAAAGTTTATTGTAGAAATACGTTTAAAAATTTAAAGTTTTAGAGAAATTAAGTGAAAAGAAATATTTGTTTATATATAATTTATATATTGTTGGATGTTTTTATGGAATTGAAAATGTCTAAATAAAAATGTTAGGAATTAAAAACGTTAAGAAAATTCTTGAAAAAAGGTTAAATTAAATATGTAAAAATTAAAATTTAGATATATTTAAAAATGTAAAGTTTGAGAAAAGAAATTTCTAAAATTAAGATCTTATTACATTGTTAATAATTACATTTGTTTTGCTTCAAAAAGTAATAAATTCGGTCACGAATCCTTCATCACGTAAATGTGAATTAATTTTGAAATATCGTTAGAAAATTCGGCAAACAATCGCGAATCATACAAAATATCGTATCTTTGATTTTTTTAGACACTCGAATATCAATTGAATCGAATTAATTTCAAATTTTCTCATATCTGATTGCATTTTGAGTTTACCAAAACAAAATTCAAAAATTCGCAAAACTTCATTTTTTGAAAACCATTAACATTAATTAATTTATAAAACGATTTTATTTTTCTTTTTTAATCATTGTAAATAAGGATTGTCATTCATTAAAATATCAATTTCCCCTTTTTAAGACACACCATGGCACACACACCACTCTGCCAATCACATTTAACCACAAAATTACACCAGTTTACACACACATACGTATCACATTACATAATTCATTTGTCTATTCAAATGAATCGTTAATATCACTGATTAAAACTCAAATTCTTTATCTAATCAACTGAATTCGAATGTACTATATAATTTAATTAAAAACAAAGTCATGTCAGTAAATTCCACAAAAAGAAATGTGAGAAATGTAGGTTATAAAGAAAAAGTTGTGGAAATTTATGAAAATTTCTTCCACAGAATAGACATATCTTAAGGCCGCGATGACTTTTCTGATGACTTCCTTTTGTTGAAGGTGAATATAGTCGCTTTAAACCAATTGTTCGATAAACATTCATTAGACAAAAAATTGAACGATTTATCAACTGCAAACGTAAATTATTTAAACGACCATCATAAAACCAGATAAAAATGATGGTTTATCATTATATTTATATAGACATATAAACATATATATATATATATATATATATATATATATATATTAATTTAATTTATTTGTTTAAATTAATTTTAATTACTTTATTTAATAATTTATTTAATTTAATTACATGCTTATTTAATTTAATTTTTTTCTTTATTTAAATTTAATTTATTTAATATTTAATTTAAATTGAGTTCAAGTAAGGGCCAAAAGGTAATCACAGCGCGAACAATATCTACTTATAAATTATATGTAGTTTATATTAATTTTTTAATCAATAGATTTATTGTGTTTTTTGTAATTTTATTTATACGTATAAAATTTAATTTTTATTGTTATTTTATATATATTTGTTAAATTGAATTTTTATTACCAAGATAAAAATTAAATTATTTGTTTTGAGAATATTTGTGTTTTTTAAATCATTTTTTATTTAAAACTTTGTTGGAAAAGTAGAGTTCTGAATGCACAAAGAATGGATATAAAAATTTAATTTTTTGATTTACTAGTTAGTTGTTAAACGATATAACGATCGATACACTAACTTTGAAATATCTGAAAAAGATGAATCTTGCATTCCGAATCAAAGTGGTTTTACTTTATCCCCATAACTACTATCAGAGGCGCAGCCAGGATTTCATTTCGGAGGTTGGATATTGATTATTACGTAGCACTTTCAGTCATACATTCATAATCACACACAGCGATATCATTAAACTTTTTGTAGTCCTGTAAAATACCGCTTACATATTTTTTTTGTTTAACAAGAATGACAATTAGACACAGAAATAACAATGTATTCTACAATAATTGTAAGGAGTAATGAATTTAATAACGACAAAAAGAGCTAAATTTATATTAAAAAGTTCAATCTTCGTTGGGATTGACAAAATTCTTCAAGTACTTAATATTTTTATGAGAGTTAATTACAGTCGAAGCTGCTTAATTTTACGCTCCCTAATTGTACAAGCTGGGTAAATACAGACAAAAATTTGGAACAAAAAATCACAGCTTTTCTAGAATAAAATCCCCATAATCTCTCATTTTTCTTATTTCACATTTTTTTAAAAGTTAGAAATTAGACTGAATTTAGAGTAAATTAGAAATTTTAGTAAATATGAATTTATAAAGCATCTATGTACATTTTTGCACAACTATTAAACAATATAGAATTAATCTTAATTTTATATGTTAAATTTCTATTTTTTGTTCCCTTCAAGAATCAAAAGATCATCACACATTAACCTAGAAAATGTCGGTACCAATTCCAAATCAATAGCTACTAACAAGGATAATAATACTGGCAATGATTTTCAATCAAAAACAGGTTCTATTAGTTAATCGTGTAAAAGTGCGAACTGAAACTTATGTTTCAGTGAACACTTAACGATATATTTAAATAAATAAAAATATAAAAAAAATAAATTTTAACTAAATAATATTGTATAACAATGTAATAGAATTACAGAAAGAAAATTTGAGTAGTTGTTTGAATAGTTATTAACGATAAAATTGTGCTAATCGTCAACAAGCTTGGCAAAAGACGCGACAGTCGAATAATTCATTTTGCAATTGGAATTGTTGATCGAGCTTGAGAGGCATTCTTGTAATTGATTGTGGAATTTGTGTTATTCATGTTGAGGAACGGCAAATGGCAGCGAGTGAGGATGAGATTCGATGAATTGAGATTGGAAATTGCTTAGTTTATTAGAACCAAAAGGTGTCACATCCAAAAACATGTTTGGAAGAAAAAAAATAAAGAAAGAATTACCATTGGATTAAGTTGTAATTTACTATAATTCTAAAAAATGAAAAGTAACGTTGCTTTTAGATCATTAACCTTCATAATTTAGTTATTGATTATTTTATAATAAAAATGTATGGATAAACGCTATCATTTTTCAGATTTTGTATAAAGAAATGGGTTTCTAATTTAAGCAAACCTCCAAATTACCAAAAAAAACTATTGATATTAGAGAATGCACCATACCACAGTACAACTGGCCTAAACCTTACCAAATTTATATTATTATTCCTGTCATCACATTCTATACCTAAAATGCAACCCCTAAAGACAATAATTATTTTATCATTTAAGAGAAGATATAAAAAAACATTGAATAAAAAAGGTTATTTAGCAAATATCAAAATAATCTTGAATCTCAAATAAAACTGTCTTTAATAGAATATTTTAGACATGTTTTGGATGCTTATGTTTCGTGAGAGGTTAATAAAAATGTTTGGATTCATACAAAACTGATATCGATATCTGAAATTGCAGTTCTTTCTAGAAATGATGAAGAAAATGAATTTTTCAATAATTTAAGTACGAAACTTGATTAAACATTATTGATTAAATATATTTTGAATCTCTTTATCGAAGATTAAATGAACGAGGATTGTGAGAATAATACATATGGAAATAATGAAAATGAGACAGAGGATTATTGCATTATTTTAAATAGTGGTAAATAATCAAAAGTTGAAATAAGAGAGAAAGTATATCTGCCAATGAGGTTGATTCCTACATTAAAGTATATTTTTTATTTAGAAAAATTAAATGAATAATATAAATTCTTACAAATAAACTTGAAAAAAGATGGCAATTTTTTATTATAAACAAATAAACGCCATTTAAAAATATATTTTAGGATAATATATTTCTACGGTTTAACCGTCATCATCAGATCACTGATTATGTTCTTTTTTATTGCTTTTATATAAGAAATGAATGATTAT
>MQRK01245685.1:12080-25938 GCA_001938485.1 Girardia tigrina
ATATATATATATATATATATATATAAACATAATAATTATTATTATGTCAATAAAAATAATAAACATTCACAACAATATCAATAAAATTGTTCATAAAACGTCACAACAAATTAGTATTATTTTATTTTATTCCATCAAATATTGTTTGAATATTGAAATTCGTTTTGTAATGAGATTTATTCCAATGAAAATAAATGAAATTCAATGTCTATTTAGTAATTTAAAGCCCTAAAACATAATAAAAGGGAAATAAATTATATTACTCAAGAAAAAAATGTCTGTGTAAATCGAAGACGACTTCAACACAGGACCCGAATCAAGCTCTCTGTCACTGATGTCTGCAAATTGACCCAATCATCATTTAACATCACCAAAACATTCTAAAAGCTCTTACAAAAAACATCGCCTAATTCAAAACGATCATATTTCTCTATATCATCTTTGAGTCTCGCAATAGGGCGATCTAAGAAATTTGAATGTGATCTAGTTTCTTTCTAAATGATACATTTCCGCTTACATTTATCAAATGAAAATGTTATTTCAAAAATGTGAAATAAAATAAGAATGTAAAATAACAAATTATTTCCTATAACAAACATTGATTTTCATTTCAAAATTATCTATTCATAGATTGAAACTGATGAAACACATTAGTTGATGAATTTTAATTATTTAAACAAACGATTAAAATGAAAATATCGAAATAATATTTTTATTCAAATTATTGAAATTAAATTTTTGGATTAAAATTGTTTTTGAAATTTAACTTTTTGAGTCCCGAATTATTTTTGCCTAAATTATGTTTATTTATCATTGATTATTTGATGAATTATTCATGAAAAATAAAAATTAGTAATTATAAAAAGATGAAATAAAAATTTTAAATTATGGAATTTTGGAAAAATTGTAGTTTTTATTTCAGAAAAAAGGTAAAAATAGTATTAATAATTCAAGTGAATGTTTTAAATTCAAAAACGATCATCAATACACCATTGGGAGTCATAGTCTGCATATTTGTCAGACGGTTCGGTTATTCTTTACCGATCATACAGCACATCTAATAATTCGACTATATGCCATTAGTGTTTCTATTTTCGCTGGAAAATGTCTATCAACCTTAATGACTTCGAATCTGTGGATTAATTTCCCAATTATTCCATTTGCGTTAAACTCCGTTTATTTTATTTTTTCTTTGATTATTTTACGCGATAAAACTATGAACTCGAGTATCCTTGGGTAGAATACAGAATAAAACGGCTTCTAATCACTCTAAACGACCGATGGATCCCATCGTCGCGAAACAAGATGTCATAATATCTGATTTCTGAAGACCCCGACTAGCTCATGATAAAGAATCAACATGCAACAATCAAACACAAAACATCAAACATTCAAAATATTCCTAACATCCCCCTCGATTTAAATGGCTTTAGCCATTCAACATTTATAATAAAAATTCTTCCATCTTGAAGCTGTAACTCGTAACTTCTTTCATGATTTCTTTTCATCACTATTGTGGGACACAGGTAACTATCCTCTTCTTTTGAGACATTTTCTTTTTTAATTAATACTTTGTCTCCGACTTCAAAAATTCTTCTTGTCTCTGTGTTTTATTCAACTGCTTTCAAACTTTTGTTATCCTCGTAATTGTTTTTCCACCAATGTCTCAGTTTTCCTACAAATACTATCTCGGCCGGTGACATGCCTGTCGTAGCTTGTACCGTACTATTTAACATAAATTCGACTTCTGATAAGACTTCTGTCCAATTTTTATGATCTCTATCCTTCATTCTAATATTGAAAGCATCTCTGATCGTGCGAAACTGTCTTTCCACGATTCCATTTGTATTATGATGATATGGACTCGAATAGAATACCTCAACTTTAAATGTTTTTGCCATGTCCTTGAACAAAGCCGATTCAAATGTTTTTTCCTCAGTCTACGTGGATTTCTTTTGGTGGTCCGAATTTCCATATCCATCTATCCAATAACAATTTTCTAACTGTTTTTTCATCTTGACTAGGTGCTGCATTCAGTCTAATATATCTACTAAACTGGTCAATTATTGCAAATATATATTGACATCCATTTATATTTTTTTTGAATGATCCACAAAAATCAATGTATATTTTCTGGAAAGGTTCATCTGCCAAATGCTTTATATGCTTTTCTTTCGTTTTCGCTGTTAATGTCTTCCTTTTCTGACAATTCTCTCATATTTTCCATATCAAAATCATCTCTGAGGTAGTTATAGATCTTTTTAAAACCTTCAGGACACACCAATTTGTGCACTTCATTAATAAAATTTGCTCGTTCTGCCTTTTGGATCCAGTATTTATTATCTTGATTTATGACGATATCATTCTTTAATACCCATTTTCTTGTTCTGTCTTTACTTATGTCCTCGATTATTTGTTTTATTTTATTATTATTCTTCTGCCATTTAAAACCATCTGATTCTTCACTTAATGCCAGTATTCTTGTTTTAATCTTTCCTTTTTTGGTCACTTCATGCATTGTTTGACACAGATTGCACAATTCGCACGAATTTCTTGACATCGCATCAGCATTTGAATGTTTGTCACCTTTTCGATATTCCTTTTTCATGTCAAGACGCCGATATTTCGAACTCATGTGGAGTCACGGTGACGGTTGCCAGTTGCGTCGATGAATTCCCCTCGGAGTCCCGTGGTGTCGATGAGTGGCGAGTAGTTGAGGTGAATCGATTGGGAACCACGCGTTCGGTCAAAGATACGGTTCCCTGAAACGCGACGGAACGAGAAACGATTGATAGATTAATGATTTTACCCGTGTGTAATGGCGTTTGTAATATAAATTGCATACCGCCACCTTGCCCGTTCAGATCTACACTTGCCGACAGGTTAATAAACCGAAATCTCCTGATCGCGTATCGGTCGTCGCTCCATTAATATAATTAATCAACCTCGAGCTCACGTTGGTGAAAAAAGAATGCAATGATAAAATCGATATTTTTATTTATAAAATCAAATCTACAATTGTACATAAAATCACATCGACATCTTTATTTGTAATTTACTCATGTATATTGCAAAATTTCAAAATCGATCGTATTAAAAACTATATTATTCTTTTCGATTTTTCAATTCATTAGTTAAAAAATGTTTTTTTAATAATCGTTTATTTTTTTCCAATTATTCTTGTTCGTTCTTTATTCAGAACAATAATTCTATTTTTTTCTAAGATTGATGAAAATAAAATTTTATTTATGAATTTTTGTTAATAGTGGATAAAAATTATTAAAGGCAATATTTTATTGATAATAAATTTTGTGAATGATGAAAATAAATTTAATTAAATGATGAATTTATTTATCTGTGATATGATTACAAAAAAATAACAACAAAGTTGGATTGATCGGCAATGTGGGAATCCGTAGGAAAGTGGTTTGATAAAAACTGGTCACAGATAGGGTTCTTTGTAGTCATCATAAACGTAATAGCTTTATGATTGTTCGCAACAAAAATCTTTTTCCATACAAAAAATGTTTAAAATGATGTGTGAAATAATAAATTGCAAGTAGTTCTTTCCTTGTAATGCAATAGCCTGGTTCATGTTTATTCATTTTATGTGATCCATACGAAATAACCCTTTCTCTTACACATTCGTCTTTCTGTGATATCACCGCCCCTATCGTATCATAACTTGCATCTGTATCAAGTATGAAGTCTTTGGCAAAATCAGGATACATCAAAATTGGAGTTTTAATCATTCTTTCTTTTAGTTTTTGAAAAGTTTCATTACATTCTTTAGTCCAAATCAGTTTCTTATCCTTATTTTTACCACATAAACCTTCCAATACTTTTGCGTATCTTGCGTGATCATTTATAAATTTTCTGTAGTAATTAGTCAAGCTCAAAAACCTCCATAAATGTTTAATGCATGATGGGCTTTGAAACTTGCTTATCGCATCAATCTTTGATTTAACTGTTTCAATACCATCTTTACTTATGATATATCCTAAGAATTTAGTCTTTTTTACAAAAAATTGACATTTTTCCGGATTTATTCTCAAACCTGATTGTTTAATTTTCTTAATTGTGTTATTTACTCTTTGAAGATGTTCTTTCTTATCTTTTGCGAAAATCAAAATATCATCCAAATATACGACTGCTTCTTTCCAATTCAAATCTCTCAAAACTTTCACCATTAGCTCCTGAAAAGTTGCTGGGGACGCAGCAATTCCAAAAGGCATTCTCTTGAAACAGTATTGACCGTACTTTGTTGAGAATGCCGTCTTAATCTTCTAATTCTACTTGATGGTAAGTGTTTCCCAAATCGATAGTACTAAAGTATTTTACCCCATTTAGTGTATTAAACATATCGTCTACATTTGGTATTGGAAACGCTGGTCGGACAGTTATTTTATTTAACTGGCAAAAATCTACACATACTCGAATATCTTGCTTTTCTTTTTTCAAAATACATATTAAGGGAAAGTTCCAAGGAGAACTACACTTTTCGATAATATCCTTTTCTTCAAAGTGTTTTATAATATCATATAGTTTCTCTTCAAAATGTTTCGGTTGTCTATATGGTTTTACCAGTACTGGTTCTCCATGTGTTTTTATCTTGTGTTTGGTTAACGAAGTTTTTCCAATATTCCATTTGTCAGCAATGAATATTGATCTATACTTTGTTAAAAGTTCCATTAGCTGATTGTCACTTGTAGTGTTGTACAATTCTCTTATTCTTTTTAATCTATCTTCATCAGAAGTGCTATCTCTAATTGCAAATATGTTATCGATATTTGATGCTTCTTTCTTCAGTTTTATTCCAAATTTATCCAAAAAATCTATATCAATAATCATTTCTGGATCTATTTCTTTGACAACATAAAACTATATTGTTTTCTGTACCCCTTCTATTATCACATTTAATTGTACAGTTCCATAGTTTACAAGTTCTGAGTCATTCGCACAGTGAATATGTTTTTTTTGTTTCTCTAATCTGAATATATTCATATCTTTGATTAAATCCGCTTTAATGACATTCACTCGGGCTCTGTATCTAAAAGGCACTGAACATTTTTATCTTTTATACGAAATTCTACACTTGGCCGTTCTTTCAATTTTTTATAATTTGTGTCAAACTTTGCTATTTTTAATATATCCATTGTAATATTTTTTTTCTTTCTTTCTTTTTCAATATCCAAACTATTCAAACTATCTAATTCACACATTACTAGAGGAATATTTTTATACATACAATCAAACATACAATCACACACACATTCATACGTACAATCAAATATACACCTGCATTGACTTTCTAATGAAGCACACTGACAACCTCTCCCTGTGATCGTGCATCCTCGTTTCCCTGATCATCTCTGAATTTTTTATAACGTCTGTTATATTCCTGTCTTTTAGAAACTTCTTTTCTATTGGTTTTGTCGGTATAGCCCCGTCTTGAAGAGTCATCTCTTCCATAAAATTCATCATCTAATTCGTCCAATTTCGCTATTGAATATTTCCTATTTGTTTACGTCGGCCAGTCTCTATATCTTTGATTCGAGTAATTTTTTCTATCATTTTCCCATCGATTTTTTCCATTATCTCCTTTCCATTACTCGCGTTCCTTAAACCTATTCGGGTTTTCATGACATTGTGTTCTTATATGTCCTTTTTTATTGAAATAATTTTGACAATCTCTTCTAACATGTCCTTCTTCATCACATGATAAACAAGTAATTTTTCTGACTTTAAAATTTCTTCTTGTACCTTCTGGATTTTCTCTATTCCGTGGTCTTGTTGTTCTCCTTTTATTTTCTACTGTTTTCCATTCATTTTCTCTTTTTGTATTATATGCTGCCACTGGTGCGTTTCTTTTCTTTTTCTCATGTTCGAACATTCTTGTTTGCATTTCTTCAATCTCATCAGCTTTCATGATACATTGAATGGCTATTTGTTTTTGTACATCATCATCATCTATCAAATTAGCGTATACTAATTTCGACAGTTTTTTCTTACCCAACTTTTTCTCTATCAATTTTTCTATTAGTTCGTCTGCCTTTCTAAATATTATTGTGGGATCTCTTAATCCAATTCTCAAATCTAACATTTCTTTCATTAAATCTACTATGGTTTTTTCCTTGGAGAACGCTGCTCTTAACTTTTCTTCTCATGTTTCACCGGATGCTGTTTCATATTTAATTATTGCCTCCAGAGTCATGTATGGCGTGACTAAAAGGATTTTCCGTTCCTCCGAAAATAGCATTATCTTAGCGTATCTGTTGAAGTTCTTTATAAATGCTTCCACTTTTGTCTCAGATCCGTTGAATGTTTCTGGACCTTTGATGTTCGGAGTCACGTGGTCGTGTGTCGCCATATTAAGAACACTGATTTGACTTTTCATATTTTTATTTACACAACAATTTGGATTGTCCTTAAGACAATTTTTGTCAAAGCTTTCGTACGATTGCATTCTAAACTAAATTGATTAATGAATTAATTCTTATTATTTTTAGCAAACGAAGACATAAATAATTTATTAAAATATTTACTCAAAACTTATTGGATAAAAATTAAAATGATAATTAATTTTTTAAAAAATATTAATTTGATTTATTTATTAAAAATTGTAAAAATTAATTAATTTCTTTAAAATTTTAAAATTATTTGAATTTAAAAATAAATTTAAATATTACATATTTTTATATAATAAGAATTCAAATATTAATCATCCATCTGTGTAGAGACACAATTCCAAATCAACATACAACATTCAAACACAAAACATCAAACATTTAAAATATTCCTCACACATCCATTACAAACTTCTCATTGCTCTTTATGCAGCAGATATGCAGATACTTTTGACCAGCACGATCCGTGGCTGATCGATTTTCTCGGGCTGAGAAATTACCGATTCTTTTTTTATGTTCATAATTTTATTGTTCGTTCACATGGCTCTAGTCATCGGTGGCTGCGTGATGTACGTCATTCTCAACTGGGATAATTTACTACATCATCTGATGATTGTATCAATTGCTTTGGTCTGTGTTGTTTGATTGTTAATTTGTGTGATTGGAATTGCGAGATTTCGCGATTTTCTTTCTTTGGAAGGTGTTGCAACAAATAAATATGTTTGTAATAAATACAATGATATGAAAAATATATTCAACAATGGGGACTGTAAGAATTTGTGCTATCAATAAAAGGTAATAATTTTTTATTCAACTCGACCCGCAGACCTCCCCACTCTCATCCCATGGCTGCAGACCCGCTTCGCACCTTCTGTCATCAGTACATAAAATTAATAAAAGATAAATTATTGACCTTAAATCATACATCATACCCGCGAGAGCTGAGTCGGCCTATCTGATCTTAAACCTATGTAGGTTTGTAATCCGGAAGGTCTTCATCACTTACCACTGCTTACAGATATGGGGATTAGGTGTTATGAATGTAAAGGGTAAAATAGATTGAAAAATAATAACAGTAATAATAAATACATCATTTTGATGGTTACCGATAACCTGGGAGCTCACAGCCAAATAGATCAGTTCCCAAAAAAATTTCAACACAACAAATGTAAAGTTATTAGGATGTCTTAAAACATGTTGCGATGCATCACATTGTTGAAAATTGGCGTACTAATGAAATTGTCCTTTATCCAATTGCTTCAAATTGAATTTTTGCCTGGTAGTCCTGTAAGAATGACCGAACCAATAAGCTTGTATATTTCTTTTTAATCAACATTTTTCCATTCAGCCATATTTGTTCGGTAAAATAAGGTTTTGATGCTGGTATCTATTCACAATTACACCAACAACGTCATTGTCCTCGAAATGCTCAAAATAATCCAAAGGAGTCATCAGTCTGAATTTTATTTTTTGACTGGATCAACAAATTGAATAAAACCGGATCTTGATGATGCTCCAAAAATGCGTCAATGCTATTCATTTTATTATCTTCTTGATCATCAACCAAGTCAAATTCATCATTAGTAAAAATTTTAGAATCGGTTTGTTATAACCATGGGTACTAAGGGATTTAAGCTTGATTGCATATCGTTTTAAAATATTTGGAAAAGCGGTCCATTTATGATATATAAAAAGAGGATGTTGTGATGATTTATGAGTACTATATTGTAATTTTTTAACTATTTAACTATATAAATAAATAAATCGATTTACTTTTTAACAATTTACTGTATATTTGTGACACGTATTCTGAATTTTCATCTATATATTCACATATGTCGCCAAACTACATCAATTTTTCCGAAAAAAAATGTTCAAATTTGGCTAGGTTTTGATGCAATTTATATCTCTTTGGGTGTCATGCAGGGGGTTTATTTTTTTCAGAAGATGGCACTTATGCTTGTGAGTAAAACGAGCTATTTTGTTCAATTTTAATAAAAGTGGTTCAAAAGATATTGTCCTCTGGTACCATATGGTGCAATTGGGACTCAAAGGGTTAACAACAGAGACGCAATGCAACAGTTAGATTTATTGCTGCGATAATAACAGAAAACCACTTTGACTCGTTGTTATAGATTTATAATTGTACTTTATATGGTACAGAAATGATAAAAATAATGAAATGAAAAGTAAATGAAACTCACAAGTATATGACATCAACCAATAAAAATTTTTCTTCGTCATCATCGGCTTCATATGAGTTATTAACTTTTTAAATTATGCGTGAGTTTAAAAACACATTGTATCTGTTCACTTTTTAAAACTGTAAGGTAATCGGTGTTCCACACATATTCTAGAATTCACAATGGTAAGCAATTCCTGCTTCACTTACTCATAGGATAATCAAACGTCGATGATGCAGAACAACTTAATCAACTATTTAAAGAGATTATTACCAGAGCATCATTATCCACAATCGATTCACTAAAGCAAATGATGTTTTCGAAATAGGAAATATAACTCAATAGACTTTCTGAATCAATAAGGCTGTATCACTGATTTTTATGGTCAAATTGTTTTGAAAAGGATTTCTAATTTTTAATTAAATCCTTTCAAATTCCATTTCCAGAGTAACAAAACAGCTCAAAATTTAATTCCATGCAGAGCTCGAATCGTTCTTTTAAGAACACTAATATGATTTTCGAAATAAATCATTATAACAAGTTGATTTGTCTCGGAAGAAGGAACAATTTTCTTATTACTTTCTACTTAATTGTACTGTTATCATGAAAAAATCTTTATTTTCAATATTATATATTATTCTATATTATTTAGACATTTTGTTTTACTTATGAGATTAAGGTTTATTAGTTTATCCTTTATTAAACGTAATAAACTTTAGAATCCTACTTTTATAAATTACGATGTATCATAACTAAGTTATAAATTATATATCATAAATGGACCACTTTACAAAATATTTTAAAACAAGATGTAATCAAGTTTAAACCCTTTTGTACCCCTTGTCATAACAAAACGACTTTATAGTTTATATTTTATATTTACTGTATCGTTTATCTAATGAAAAGATTTCGTAACTTATTGCAGGTATGTACTGCGATTATAAACACGTAACAATGAGATATAAGCTCCTATGTAGAGAATTAAAATTTTTTATATTTTGAAAGAAACGGCCTTTGACTGGTTAATATAATATTTTGATTGAAATTAACAAATCTTAAATGTATTTTTTAAAATTACATTATAAAAATATCATGAAGGTGATCTTATGAAGAGTGACTAAGTGAACTGCTAACATTACTCTAAGATATCAAACTCTAAAGTTTCATCGTCTTATATTCTTTGTTTCAATTACTTCTTCCTATATTTCATTAACGAACTTCGGTATCTATAAATTGGATCATGTCTTTCGACCATTCGGGATTCAATTTCTTTTTTTAAATTGTATTTCGAATCGATTCTTTCTCGGTTTTCAACGTTATAGAATAATTGTTCTCTTTTAAACAAATAAAGAGATTCGTCATGAGGAAAATTCGGTATTTCACCTAATTTACAATTCTAAATCTATTGTTAAATCAAGTAATAATTTAAGTGTTACGTCTTTAATCAGGTTTCTGTTTTTCATATCTCTTCTCCAGCTCATCACATAGTGAACTGGAATTATAGGATGGCACTGCGAATAGTAAGGGGTCCTAAAAATGTATTCTCTGAATGTAAAAATAAGTTTAAATGAAACTAAAAAGAACGATATTTAATTTAATGATCTAAATAGTTTTAATACGCATTTTGACATCATCAAGTTTAACCCTGTCGAAAAGAAGGCTCTGATAAATTTATTAAAAATGTTAATGTCTTGCCATAAAAATGTTAATATTGTGTGGAATATTTGGTGTGTCGATGTTTTGTGTAGTTTTTGCATGTTTAAATGTTGTAGTTTGATTTGGGATTGTGCCTCTCCTAACCAGATGGATTATCAATATTTAATTTCTTATAATCTGAAACTAATTTATTTAAATTTAGATTTAATATTCAAATTTTTAATTTTTATTATTGCAACTTTTAAATAATTTTATTGATTTTATTTTTGTAAATTTTTAAATATTTAAAATCAAATTAATGTTTAAAAATTACTATAAAAATATTTTATTTCAGCCAATAAAATTTAAATTAAATATTTTTAAATAAAATAATCTTCTTAAGTTTAGTTCAGATTATAATGGGAGATATTGAAAATTGATTGATGGATCTAAGTGAAAGCAACACTATTGATCGTCATAAAGATGATAAGAAATGTGAATGTAATAAATGTTCTGTCTAATGTGGGAGTTCTCTTAACAAATACAACTATCAGAAATGGTTATTTTATAACTAAAATAGCACTTTCAAGTGAAATCATTCTAAATTATATATAAAAATCATCTAACAATATTGAGAAAATTATATTTTTATAATTTTTCACCTCAAACATGTACTAAACATGGAAATAACTTTTTGAAAGTAGACAACATAGTAAAGATAAATTGATAAATGTAATTGAAAATAAAAATTTTATTATTAATATTAATGATTTTACAGAAAAATACTAAAAAATTTGTTCAAAACGCTTCAAAAATTATTGAAAAATATCCGACAATTTTATGAACTTATTTTTGCTATTTCTCTGTGAAAATTAAAATTAACAATGTCAAAATATGAATAAAAACATTATTTAGAATATTCGTTCATTGAAATATTTTTATATAATATAATACTTTTAAATGAATAATGATTTTCGAACGGTAAAATACATATAACAATAACTAACATGATCTTGTAAGATAAACTTGACAAAGTTTCACAGTTCTTTACAACATTTTACAACATTCATGCCGAGGTGAATAGAACAATAAAAAATAATAATATTAAACAAACTCACTGCTTAACGAGATCAGGTTGATACGTATTCATTTAGTATAAAATACCGTTAGAAATGCTCTCTCAAACAATATAGGTCTAATTAAATATCTATTATTAATGTCGCCATTAGCGATGCCTTCACAAATGGTAAACCAATTGACATAGAAGACACTTAAAATTATTTTAAAAATTAATGTTTCAATTACAAATTCATAAATGTATAAATCTCTTCAATATCGCTTTATCATATCTACTCTGACTAAATGTGTCTGATTTATTTTTATTTTTAATGTTTTTATTTTTATTTATTTATGGTTTTTTTATTTTTTTAAAATTATTTTAATTGATATTTAGAATTTTTAAAAAAATATTATCTTTATTAATAATCGCTTTTGCAAAAAAATAATATTTCTAAATTTTAATTTACCAATTTTATGTCTTTTAAAAATGAAAATATCAAAAATAAATTTACATATAAAATTATTGGAAATAAAAATGTCAAAATAAACTATATATTAAATAATAGAAAATATTTTTTAATTTCTAATACTACATGATAATCTATCCAAACAAATTCAAATACACTATATACATATTCAATAGTCATAAATTATTCTTTTTAAACGAAACTTGCCAAGTTTTCCTCAAAAATAACTAATTGTATTCAAGTTTATCTATTAAAATAGAGGTTGTCATTTTGAAATAAGTGAAATATATTATACTAGATTTAGAGTAAAATTATAAGAATAATCTAAAAATCTTTCAAAAAACGTTAAAGTTTAAAGAAAGTACTGATTTTTATACTAAAATCTAAACTTACCTTTTCTGTATAAAAATATTTATATTGGGATCTGATGTTACTCTTCTCACTGTGGTTGACCCTGGTAACTAATCGACGTAAACCGGTGACGCTAATAAGTAACCTGCCAAATAGGGCCAGCACCCCTATGCGCAGTATATTTACCGCTTCTACTTCCATAACTAGGAGTCTGGCAGGACTCGCTGTCAATAAGCTCCCGAGAGTTCCACTAGAGAACGGTTCCAGTGTCAGACTGAAGCTTGGAAATCGGAACGTCTAAAGATTAACATATGAAAACTCGTTAAGCTGATCGTGATTCTAGAAAAGATACACCTGGGCCTATGTCTTTTGACGGAAACCCACTATGGAGGAAATGCTGTGCAGGGAATTGGAGATTAGATGATTCTGCACAGCGGGAACGCTTTATAGGACAGTAAAGTACGAGGTGTTGCATTAATGATTAGAAAGACGGATAGACATAACATCGAGACAATAACGAAAAGCGATCGTAAGCTAGTACGACGGATTCCAGAAAGATATACAACAATCATTGCTGTCTATGGTCCTACGGACTGTGGATACTCTCCAGAGGCGAAATCCTCCTTTTACTCGGATCTCAGACACCTAATAGCGGACGAGAAAGATTTGGCTAAATCCACTCACCAACTCTTCATTGGGGTTAATTTAATTGTCATGTTAAACGCAAAAATATGAACACGACACAAGTTGGCCCCTACTATGCGGGAGACAACTTATCGAAAACGGATCAATAATTATAGATATGGCTGCTTCTTATGACAGAGATTACTTTAGCACTACTTATTGTTCTACAAATACTCTTCTTAAACGTTCTAAATCCTTCAGAATGTAGTATTTTAATGATTTGTTTGTATTCTTCAGTATTTTCTTCTTTTAATTGTTTCTTAACTCGTACATCTGTACATAATTTGTCTAATGTTATCCTAATGTTGTACTCTATTTGCTTGTTTGTATATATATTGCCCCTCAAGCGCCTTCTAAGAATATTTAAACCCTGATTTGCAATTTCAAAACTGGACAACAAATTCCAAACTCTGTGAACAAGGCCTTTTATCATACTCTCTCTATATTTTCCTATATATTTTTTTCTGTCACATTCAATGTTCAAAGTTTCCTCTCAAACAAATCGAAAACAGTTTTTTATTTGCAATCTAATCTGGTATATAAATTTAATTGTCACGGTTGTCAAAACTCGTACATCGGAGAGACAAATCGTCATCTCAAGACCCGAATTAGCGAGCACTTGCAAATGAGTCGATCCTTGATCATTGGTTATGTTGTAATGATAGAACCTCATCAATTTCAAAAGATGAGTTTTCTGTTCTACAAAAGGGATTTCATTCACAATACGAACGATAGTTTTGTGAATCTCTACTAATAAGACACTACAACCCATCAATTAACATTCAGAATGGGCAAAGTAAGGTTATTTCAATACTTAAAATTTTTAATGAAAATATTTTTGCCATTATTACCAATAATACTTTAATAAATAATAATATTTAATTGTCACTATACCTTTTAAAATTAATATATCGATTAAAATTGTATTATTAAAACAATTCAATATTCATATACTAAATATCCGAAAATTGCTGATGATGGTGTATATAAATATCGAAACAAGTCCAATAATTATATAAAAAAAAGCTTTAATCAACTTATATTTTCAATATATATATATATATATATATAT
>MQRK01245689.1:0-10319 GCA_001938485.1 Girardia tigrina
ATTTGTCTAATGTTACCCTAATGTTGTGTTCTATTTGCTTGTTTGTATACATATTGTCCCTCAAGCGCCTTCTAAGAATATTTCAACCCTGATTTGCAATTTCAAAACTGGACGACAAACTCCAAACTCTGTGAACAAGCTCTTTGACCATACCCTCTCTGTATTTTTCCTCACAAAAACTCTGTGGTGTTGTGTAAAGACCTGTATCTGTTGCCTTTCTGAACTATTCAGTTTTATAGCCTCCATTCATCCTGGTGACAAGAATGTCCAGAAAGGGAAGTTTATTATCTACTTCCATTTCTGTGGCAAATTTAATATTCGGATGAAGACCATTCATGAATGTTAGGAATGGTTCTATGAGGGATTGATTTCTGAAAACCAAAAGGACATAATCCACATATCTCTTGTACAACGCAGGTTTTTAACCAGGGTATGCATTCATTTTATCATCAAGTGACTTCATAAATATTGATGCCAAAGTTGGTGCTAATGGGGAACCCATTGCGACACCGTCCTCGTGAATGTACCATTCATCATTAAAAAGAAAAGGTACATTTTTGGCACAAAATTTAGAAGTTCTTTCAGTGCCTGCTTGTTCATTATTTTATTCACAGAGCTAGAGTTTTCATCCCACATCTTTTCACACAAATCAATGGTTTCATCGATAGGTACGTTTGTGAATAAACTGGAGACATCAAATGAGACCATACACTCAGAATCACATTTCGGTACTTGATTCAAAATGAAACCATTGAAATCAAAGCTATCCCTAATCTCAAAATCATTTGACATTAAAGGACTCAATAGTGAATCAAGAACCTTCGCGACTCTGTACTGAACCGTGTCAATCATTGATAAAACAGGGCGGAGTGGATGACCAGCTTTATGTATTTTAGTTAAACCATACAGTTTAGCTGGTTGTGAACCCTGGAATGTCAACAATTTTTCAAATTTCTGTTCGATGCTTTTATTCTTAAGAAGACGCTTTAATATATCCTTTAATTCGGTTTCATTCTTCCTCGGTAACGGTTTACTATTTTCTTTTAAACTTAATTTACTGAATTTATCTGTTCCTAATATGTCATTCATTTTACTTATGTAATCTGATTTGTTAAGTATGACGAGGCCGTTACCTTTATCAAATTTTGCAATAATTATGTCCTTCTTTTTTCTTAAATCCTTTAATGTTTTTTTCTTCATTATTCTTCATTTTCTTATTGTTATTAATGTAAATATTTGTAGCCTTTTTCAATTCAAAATTTTTTTCTTTTAATACGTAGCCTATGATATCTTGAATCTGTGATTGCCATTCAAGTGCCATTGCCAATTATACTTTTTTCATATTGTGGATAAATATATTCGATTTTAGATTTTAATTTCCATGTATTTAACGAAGATCTTATTCCATGATTAGGACCAAATTTTAAAATTTCTCGTTCCTCATTAGTTAGCTCAAAGTTAGATAAGTTAATTAAAGAATTCCCAACATCAAATATTGTTACAACTGACAATCTTTGAAGTTTAGCGAGTTTTTTGTTTTGGATTAATTTAACCTCTAAAGCTATATCTTTAAACTTTCTTACTAAAAGACCTACAAAAACATTAAACCAGACCTCACCTACCACATTGAAGAAATTTTTTCTGTTTTACAAAAGGGTTTTGATTCACATTACGAACGACAGTTTTGTGAATCTCTACTAATAAGTCACTACAACCCATCAATTAACATTCAGAATGGGCAAAGTAAGGTTATTTCAATACTTAAAATTTTTAATTAAAATATTTTTTGCCATTATTACCCAATAATATTTTCATAAATAATAATGTTTAATTATCTTTGTCACCTTTTAAAGTAAATTATATTTTTTAAAATTGTAAAATATTGTGTTATTCAAACAATTCAATATTCATTTACTAAACATCTGAAAATTGCTGATGATGAAGTATGTAAACATCGAAACATGTCCAATAATTATATAAAAAAAGCTTCGAAATACTAAACTTGCGTTCACAAGACTCAATATATATATACAGTAGCCGCTGATTTATTTGAATCCTTGGGGATTTATGAAGGTTCAAATAATTGAGAGTTTAAATAACTCAGTGTTCAAATAACTCAATGAGTATGGTGTATGACTTAGATTGGAGATTATATATATGGTATTGCAAATATTATGGCGGCCTTTTTTGAAATACGATTTCATTATTTTATGATCCGAAAGATTAACAACATCATCGAAAATAATAAGATATTTAGCGTCTTTTGGCAGTGAATCACATGAAACGATTTGATTGGGATCCGATGAAAATAATACGGAAATTGCTTTCTCGGGATCTCGAATCAAGTACTGATTTTGATTTATTATATGATTATTTGTAATATATCGCTTATACGCATAAACCAAATATTCCGGTGGTGGAATATAATTTTTATCGGAATTATTATCTAATTCCTCTTTTATCATTGACAGAAGCATATTTTGTTTATTGAAATTATCGCGTATTCCCGCTTTTGTTAATGCTGATCCATCTTCAAATCGAAAACCATTTGCAATGACTTTCAATTCCGGTTGATCAATTGTTGTGGAATAAAATATTAGATTATTGAAATCTAAAAATTTATCTTCCAGTAACATTTTTGATACAAAACATTTTTCCCGCATCCCGATTCACTGACAATTAAGATTCGAAAATTCAGCGGGAATAATTTATTTTCGAATTTGGATTCATACATGTTTAAAATATTTAATTTTTCTTTCATTTTTTAAATTTTTGGAATTTAGAAAATTGAAAAAGTTATTTTGTTTTATAGAAAAAATGAGTAGCGGGAAAAAAATTTAAAGATAGTACGCGAGTGTGTTGATTGTGATTTCAACAACGCTCAACATGATAAACAGATTCAGTTTTTTAATGGGGAAATAAAATTATATAAAAATAAAGCTATTAAGTACAAAAATATGGTAAAAGACTTGCAAGAAATGGTAAAGAAAATCGAGGAAGAAAGCGAGAAAAAATCCAAGAAAACAATAGATGAATTAAAAAAGAAAAATTTAAGAAACGAAAACAAGAAATTAGAAAATATAAATGATATGTTAACCGATGAAATACAAAATTTGAATGCATGATTGAGAGGAAATAAATAATAAATACTTATAATGTTTTAAAGAAAAAATGGAGCAAAAAAATAAAAAATGTAATGAATGTGGGTGTGAGTGTTCCTGTAATATTGGGGAAATGACCGATATTGTTGATACGACCGGTAATTCTTGATATAGTAAAATGCAGGTAAAATTTATAAAAATGTTTTTCCCCAATGAAAATAATGATGAGTTCAATATTAATGTTTTTGATTTATTGAATATGGCTAAAATTAAGTTAGGATTATTAGTTGAAGACCAAGACGAAATTGAAAACAAAACAATGAAATTAACATTTAGAACAAATTTATTTGATTATATTAGTAACCATTATAAAAAAGAAATAATAAATGATTTAAAAAATAACCGTAATAAAATAAAACATGAAAAAAGTATTTTCTAAAACTTTCGATATTAAAATAAATACTGAAGATGAAGAAGAAGAAGAAAATATTTCGAAAACGAAAACAAAAAAATAAAACATAAAGAGTGAATAAAATTATTAGAAATAGAAAATGGGATAAAAGAAACATTAGATTCAATTGAAAATGAAGCAAATGAATTGAAAGTAAAAGTAAATTTTTATTTAAATAACTGAAATGAAAAATAAATATATTAATATAAAAATAAATTTATTATTTTGATATTAATTATTTGTTTTTATTATAATTTACTATCCTTTATTCCTGGTAAATGGCAATGAAATGTAATAGCCAAAAGTGCCGCGATTTTTTCGTTATTTTAATCTTATTCCCCAAGGTCTGATTCATCCGTTTCATAATTAGTTAGTCCAGTTATTTTTTTATTAAAAGCGACAAAATGTTCTTCAAAAAATTTGCTATAATCTTCTCTGTTACAGTAGTAGATTTTTCCTTGGAGTTATATTTTTGTTCTAGTGCTTCACATTTTTTCTCATATTCCGCTATGATTGATAAATTTGCCGTATTATTTATTATTTTTCAGCTTCCTCTATTTTTTTAGTTGTAATATTCAATGTATTTTTTGTTTCTAATATATCTTGTCCCAGATAACTGATCGGGAACATCCGATTTCCAATCCCAAGAAACCGTCCACACTTTGTCGAAACAAATACTGAAAAATATGCTTCTTCGTGCCTCTCTCTTCAGTAATTCTAGTCCTAGACAACTCGACACTTGAACTCGAACTACAAGCATTTACTAGACGAAACTCACCCCAAACTCCACACTACCATTATGAAACACCATTTATCCTAATTTCGCAATCACATCAACGCCGAAGAATAAATCCAAATTTTCCGGCAACGTATTCATTACAATACAATTTTCGATTAACTCTTTATAATTCACGTTGATCCTTGCTGTACATATTGGTGTTCTTAATAATACATATTGAAATAAAATGCATTTAGCATTAAGGTAAAAGTAATTGCCACAATAGTAAAACACAATTCACACAATATTTTTCCTTAAAAAACACGCAAAATACTTTTTTATAAAATGAATTCTGAAATTGTTGAAACACAACAGAATATTTATCCGGTAATATAAACTGTTGGAGTCTTAATTTTATCGATATCAAAATGATAAATATTTAAATTCAAAACAAAATATTTAATCCTCTCATTAATTATCCACCAATGGTTAAAATTCGCTTCCCTAATAACTCATTTAGAATAAATAATACTAAATCAAAACTCATTTATAATTCATTAAGTCTCGTTTGCATTACTGTGACCTTTATGGAGAGGTGTCACTTCATTTCTGAAATTAAGTAAATATTTGAAAATTGAAAGAAGATATTCATTATTAAAACATTATTAATTTTATTAAATTAGAACATTTGTATCAAAATGACTGACATTTTTAATACATTTTTCAGTAGTTTCAGTAATTGACTTTCTGCAAATTAAACAATATTCTACGTCTTCTAGACATTCTTTGCAGAAGAGATGGCCACAATCGGCACTGGTATCGATTTGATTGCAGCAACACACAGAACAAATCTATAAAATAACTTAATTAAACCATCAATAATCATAATCATCAAACCTTGGCGCGTATCTTGATTTCTTTTATTTTGCAAATCTCATAATTTTCTTTATTCCGTAATTTATTTTTGCAACGATTTATATCCAAACAATTTGACAAAGATTCCTCAACTCTCGATTTAATTTTCCCTAGTAATTCATAAAGTTTCTTCTCAAATTTCGCATCATTCAAATTGGATATTATGTCCAATAAAAATTTTTCCATCAGTTTTTCATTTTCAAAATAATATTTCAAAATAAAATGTCGTATTCTGTGCAGCGATATCGACCGATTTGAACAAAGATACTAAAAATAGATTATTATTATTTGTTTAAATCGAAAGTTTACCTTTGTCAAATTATTCGATAATATGTCCAAGAATAATTGAAGATGTTTTTCCTATAATACACAAAATAATCGCTCGAATCAAATGGAAATATTATGTTACATTATTATTGATATATAAATTACAATTATTCGTTAACAGTAATTCGATTATGTCTCTCATTTCCCATTTACAAGCTAACATTATTGGACGATGCCCCTTCTACAAACAATCAAATTATATTGATTTGGTTGACCATATGTATGAAAGTAAATACCGAATCTATTGCGTCAATGTCGCAATGATTTGAGATGAGTAAATTTACAATTTCTTTGTTATTTTTCTCAACAGCATAATGTATTGCTGTTCTTTGAATCTTAAAAAAAGATAAAAATTTAAGAATATAAATAATTTGTTACCGAATCTTGCGCCTCCAAATTACATTTACTTTTTATAAGTAATTCAGCAGCACATGTATTATTATAATAGCATGCAATGTGGAGAGGTGTCTGTCCTTCCTAATTCGATAACGTATCATTAGGCATTGAAATCTTTGTCTTACTGAATTTGCAATTTCAAAATTGTAATTTTTGGATAACAGGAACTTTAAACATTCGATCAAATTCTTTCTACAAGCAAGATGAATCACACTTTCTGATTGCTGAAAGATTACAATAGGATTTTGGGAACAAAACAATAATCATTTTACTGTGTCTTCAATTTCTGATTTACTGAGTCTTTGAATTAATAATTCTAAGAGTATTAAATCAGAATCGTGATCTACTAATAAATCGATTGGTCTCTGTCCAGCCTTAATAATTGTATAAATATTATTTATATTATTTATGATTAATTTTACAGCATTTGTCGTATTCAGTTGACAATTAGTATTTAAAAGTAATCCCAAAAGTGTAAGATCAACACGTTTACAGGCTATGTGTATCGGTCTGTTTCCGTCCTTTGAATTGAAATCAGTTATTTTGAGTAAATCAATCAATATCAAACTTCGTCAGCAACATCAAGATCACAGTTGTGAGATATCAGTAATTTCACAATCTCCTCTGATGAAGAATTTTCACATGCATAATGTATTGGTCTGTTGTGGGACTAGAACAACCGACAATTAAAATGCAATTATAAAATTGTTTATAGATCATATGAAATAACAATTTTCTTCAGTAATAATTTTATCACTCCAAGATTATTATTTTATATTTCAAGTTACTGATAAATGAACTTCCTAATTATGAGTTACATCATTCTTTTGAAAAGTTAATATGAAAGAAAGTTTCATATTAAAGTTGCAATCTTTCAAATAAAACATCGAAATTTATAAGTATAAATATTTATATTTTCTTAAATCCGCAGTCGAAGAAGAAAAACTTTTGAAATGTGTGTGAGTGGCTCAAATTAAAATTATGATTATCCTTAACGTTATTGAAATATAAATTTTACAACCAAATAAATTTGAATTTTATTTATTTATAATTTAATATGAGACATTTATAATGTTAATTAAATATTTGAAGATTTCACCGTCAAACAAATTAAGCCACAGAAAACATTCATCTCAATCGGGAGGTGGGTGAAAATCATTTGCAAGATTGATCGCAGAGTAAAAACAAATACAGTAAACTCAATAGCTTTTTTATGTAACAAAGGGATACAAAAATTATTTATATATCGGAGAACAACGAAACAATTATTAAATTAGAAAATTAAAGAAATAAATTTTGTTTAAATCCTGTTTTAATCTTATTCTATATTCATTTTTACTATTTTTCTTGTTACTGTTCTCCTTACTATTCTCTTTAGAGATGCCACACTTAAAGGCCGTCATTTATACTTTTATTTGAAATATATCATAATTAAGATACAAATAATAATTCACTTCATCTTCAGCATTGATATCACAACCATTCGATATCAACAATTTTACTATATCAAGATAATTATGCCAACAAGCAATGTGTATAGGCCGTTGTTTCGTCTTTTAATTAAAATTCATCATTATTAAGATACGATTAATAATTTACATAATTTTCAGCATTGATATCACAACCATTCAATATCAACAATTCTACGATTTTCAGATTATTCTTCTCACAAGCAATGTGTATAGGCCGTCGTTTATACTTGAAATCGAAATTGATCATTATTGTGATATCAATAGTAATTTACTTCATCTTCAGCATTGATATCACAACCATTTGACAATAACAATTCTACGATTTTCAGATTATTCACCATACAAGCAATGTGTATAGGCCGTCGTTTATACTTTTATTTGAAATTGATCAAAATTATGATATCAATAGTAATTTACTTTATCTTCAGCATTGATATCACTATTTTTTGATATCAACAATTCTACGATATCCAGATTATTCTTCTCACAAGCAATGTGAATAGGCCGTTCTTTCCAATTCTAATTGAAATTGATCATTATTGTGATATCATTAGTAATTTACAATATCTTCAACATTGATATCACAATCATTCGATATCAACAGTTTTACAATATCGAGATTATTCTCCTTACAAGCAATGTGTATCGGTCGTTGTTTTTGCTTTTAATTACAATGGATCAAAATTATGATATCAATAGTAATTTACTTTATCTTTAGCATTGATATCACAACCATTCGATATCAACAATTCTACAATATCTGGATTATTCAGCATACAAGCAATGTGTATAGGCCGTTGTTTATGCTTTTAATTGAAATTGATCATTATTGTGATATCAATAGTAATTTACTTTATCTTCAGCATTGATATCACAACCATTTGATATCAACAATTTGACGATATCCAGATTATTCTTCCTAAGAGCAATGTGTATAGGCCGTGTTTTCGACTTCTAATTGAAATTGATCATTACTGTGATATAATTAGTAATTTACTTTAATTTCAGCATTGATATCGCAACCATTCGATATCAACAATTCTACAATATCTACGTTATTCTTCTCACAAGCAATGTGAATAGGCCGTGTTTTCGACTTCTAATTGAAATTAATCATTACTGTGATATCAATAGTAATTTACTTTATCTTCAGCATTGATGTCACAATTTTTTGATAATAATAATTCTACAATGTCTTTGTGTTCGTATTTGCACGCAGAATGTAGTGGTGTTTCTAATGTCTTAACTTATTTATTATTTGTATTTATTTAATAATGGAAAACAAACCAGTGGATTAATTTGTGAACTACAATTTTTTGATAGTAGTAACTTCACAATATCAAGTCTGCCATGCACACAGGCCAAATGAATTGGACTATACCCATTCTAAAATACACAAATAATATATTTAGATTATAATATATCGCTACTTTATCTTGGACTGAAACGTAATTTTCATTAGAAATTAATGATTCAAAAATTGAATAACTGAGATCGATAAATTCAGATTTAGTGTATTTTGCCTTATCGATAATTAAAATATATTCATAACAAAATATTTTTTTATAAAATGTACTTGGTCTTCATCCGACAATTTATCGTATTTCAAACACCAATGTGTAAAAATTTGATTTTGATTCTCTTTAAAAGAATTTTCCTTCAATAAATTTTCGGTCTAAAAGTAAACATTTAACTTTCTATAATAATTATATAAAAATAAATACCATTTCTATAATTAAAAAGTTATTATTAATATTATGATTTTATTTAAACAAATTTGTAAAAAAAATACTAAATATTTTTTTACTAAAAATTAATTAAATTATTTTTAAAAACTCAAAATAATTTTTTACATGTAAAATAAAATTTGAAATATTTGCTGTAGAAAACATGAAATTAATGTATTAATAATATTTCCTTCATTATTGTCTATTTAATCTTTAATATTTTACGGAATTCTATTTGGTAAATGACATTCTACAAAATATTTTAATTTAAATGAGATATAATAGGAAACGTACTTCGAATTGTCATAAAAATTCCCTATTTTCTGAAAATATTACTTATTTTACGGAAAGTACTCTGAAATACAGGTGTTGGGGTTACTTTTTGTGAACTTTAATTTTTGATATTTTGAAATTAAGCATCATATTTTATATTTAAAAAAAAATAATGTTCGACTAATTAAAATGAAAGAAATTTTAAATAAAAAAATTTAAGTTTATAAATAATATTTTAATTAAACTTGGACGATTTTTTATAAAAAATTATGTTTTAAAAATTAACGAATATTGTAAAGAAGATTTTGATATTTTATAACACTATTTAAAATAAAATCATAATGTTTGTTTCGCGATGGGCTTTCATTAAAAAAAAATAAATAAAATAAAATAAAAAAAAAGAAATATTTTTCTCTGTCCAATAAAACATACGATTGCACTGTATTTTTTGACGAGTATAACAATTCGATCCTCATCGATAATGATAAAGATGAATCAGAAGATTTCGACAGTTCAATCAGTAATGATTCTGCTTATTATTCTTTGCCAAACAAGTCATCCTTATCAGTCAATAAAACATCAGCGATAACAGTCTTTAGTGATGGAGACATCAGTTAATGCTTAATACCATTAACTGATGCAAGTGTTGCTCCTCCTCTTGTAACTGCTTGTCAATTCACGAGCTCATCGGTGAACACAGTGTCGTACAATGAATGTAGTAAAAATTCAGCAGTATCTAGTAACTCTGAGGCCACACCAACACGGCTAAAATCCACCTCAGTGACATCGGCCACAAATACTTCTTCCAGAAATTCCTCAAAAAAACAGTCGAATTTGTCTACAAAATCTAATGTGAAACATCGATTTTATGTGACGAGTCACGGCAATCAGAATATCCTAGAGTCGATTAGAAAAAATCATAATTTCAATGGATCCTTT
>MQRK01245690.1:7137-23667 GCA_001938485.1 Girardia tigrina
GTATATTAACGTAAATGGAAAATTTTATTATAAATATTACTCCGAGTATATTTTAATAAAGTATTATTCGGTAATAATGGCAAAAAATATATAAAAATTAAAAATTTTTAGAAAATTGATTTTATTTAATTATTTAATATTAATAAATTTTTAATATTTTTTTGAAAAAAGCCGCGGTAAAGTCGCCCTCACCATTTCAATATTACCTGGATTCCCTTTACATCGATGACCTGTTTCATTGCGCTAAAATAGTGTTTGACTAGCACCACACTCATCTCAATGGATCAGACTGATCATTATTCTATTTTGATTTATTCATTTAAATTATCATTTTATTTTTAATATTAATTTAAATTAGTATTGCATTTTATTATTTCATTTCACAAGAATTTTGTCAATAAAATCGTGTTATATAACAGTAAAAAAATTTTCTTCGTTCACTAATCTAAAAAAAATCGATAATTGCAGTACGATATTTATTAGAGATAATAATTACTGAAATAAACAATTATTATCGATTTACTTTGCCACCTAATAAATCGTATTTCTGAAGAAGCGCTTTACAATAAAATGGAACGCGTTTTCTACTCAAAAACATAACCATATTTAACATTGGCGGATCGGTTGGGGGTGTATTTGGTAACTTATCTAAAGCAAATAACCGTTCGGCCCATCTCAGCGGTTCTCTGTCTTCCGATGAACCGGGCCGTATGCCCGATGGTCGTGTACAACTTTTACCATTCACAATTGCCGTCGAACTGATCAATCGAATCGGTAAATGTTGAATAATATTATTTCGTAACAAATATTTCGACATCATTCATAAATCGTGCGTAAATAGTGTGAATTTAAACAAGTTTCCCAACAATTCTGTAGTTAATGGTTTTCAAATGATTTTCTTTTGAAATTTACCATTTAATTATATTATTTCTTTGATTAAATTTTAATAAATGTAAAAAAAATCTTCGTTTTATTATTTAGTGATCGCAAAAACTAAATTTATATTTTAGTAAGTCATAATAACCGACCACAAATTTATGGAACCTGTAAATGAAAAAAAATATTATTAAACTAAGAGTAATGGTTTTCAAAAAATGCTAGTATCCAGCATATTTTGATGTTTCAGTAAAGTTGTTAAAAAATTAGTTTAATTTTTCTTTGAAATTTAATTATATATATATAACTTATTGTTTTTCATGGTTTTTGAAGTGTGTATTATGCAAAGTTCAGAAAATAGTCTACTTCAGAAAATAAAGTCATTTCGAGCATTATTTAAAAAATGGAGAAGGAATTTGTGTTCAAATACACATTGTTAACTGGTTAAAAATTTTATAAAGAAGGTTTACTGAAATTCATTCTGTTTTTTTAAATTTTCTCTTTTATTACTAAATCCATTGAATCAATCGTTACTTTTGAATTCACAACTCAAGTTTCGGCTCAAATACAGTCCGATCTCTCCACAGATTCATCCAAATATTCAAAAAACTCTTTAAAAGGTTCTTCTTTAACCCTTAAATGCATGATGATGTGTAAGTACATCAGTGTTTTCTTCCTTACTTAATTTCTAAACGGTAATTCAAACATTTTATTTTTTACTTTAAGTCGGTTCTAAAAATATCTCTTAGTTTTTGAATGCAAGCTTTCATGATATAACTGTCAAAATTTAATAGCTTGACGCAACACTTTCAAATACATTTATTGTATTTAAAAGGGAAAAATCATGCATTTAAGGGTTAAACAGTTAATTTGATTTGGTATTCTGTTAATCTTAATTAATATTGTATTCTGATATCTATTTTGACGTATTAGAGTGGTCGAAGTTAAAAATAAAAATAAAATCAAAAATCGAGAAACATTTTATAAATATTTATTGTTTTAATACAATATTTACAAAGGTAATTTGATAAGAACCTAAACCTTTTACTCTGATTTTATAGAGTAGATAGAATGGGAAAATGAAATTTCCCTTTCCCCGATTGATTTTAATTATATAACAATATATAAAAAATAAAATATATAAATTTTATTTTTAATATTGAAACGTACTTTCGCAATCTGGATTTAATAATTTCAGATAGCAAATTTTTCTTTAAACGTTCATGATTCAGATTCGATAATTTTAATTAGTAATTTCTCTTCAATAAGCTTCTTGATGTGAGAATGAGTATTTATACTTTCTCTATTTCGTCTCTTCTCTCTGGGGTTAAGAATGCAGACAGAGCTTGTCTTTCTATATATAATTAAGGCTAATTAAAATCTTAATTTTCTCGTTGTAATTAAAAAAGGCGTTTTTTCTTTTAGAATTTACTTCTTTTAGTACTCCTTTCTTTCTTTCTTACTCATATTTATTAAATTAAAGTTTTTTCTTTCTAATATAATTTCTTAAAATTCTTTATTTAATTATTTACATTTTCTCTAAGCTTTATTTCCATAATTTATAAATAATTTATATTTATTATGGTAAACTGCTAAATAATGTCTTATTTTATCTATAAATTAAAACAGTTAGTACTTTTAAAATAATTTTATTTTATTACCTCAACATCTATATTTTGATCAATTATAATTATCTCTGTTTTGTTTTTTCGATTCATCCTTGTTATTTACATAAAATATTTTATAAGTTAATTAATTTTATTTTTAATCATTCTACTATTAAACCCTTAAAAGAAAATTCTCTATAACATCATCATATTTGACTATTTTTATTGAAGCAAATGAGTTAGTTAATTTTAAAGTTAATAAAATTATTTAATATTAAAAAAAGATTTAAAATAAATAATATAAATAATATGTATTAAATATTAAAATTAAACATATATTAAATTTTAAATACATAAAATATTAAGCGAAGACTTTTTAATTAAGTACAAGAAAATTAAATATGTCATTGACTGTATTAAAGATAGGTATTAGTTTTGATTTTTTTGAGTTTTATATTTAAAGATGAGTATTATTAAAATTAAAAGCTTAAAATTAAATATAATTTTTGAAAGAATTGTAATTTAAGTTTATTAAATTTTAAAACTGAAACATTTAATAATGTAAAATAAGGATCAGAATAAATATTTTTAATTGTAAAATTATTAGAATATTTCAAGGTAAATTAAGAATATTACAATAATAAAAATTAGCGAAATGATTATATGTTAAAGAAAAGAAGAGAAAATTTAAATAGATTTATGTATAATAGAAATTATTAATTATGCCGTTTATGAATTCAAATATTGATTTGACTAATAACAAAAATATTAATACTTAAAATTCATAAAAGCAGGTTTTCATTTTTACAAGAATTTTCTAAATTCATATTGTCGTATTTAAGTAAATCACGATTAGATAACTATTTTATTTTTTGTATTTAAACAACATTGATAATAATTATCTTTCTTCTTTTTGACCTTAGTCGTTGGGCCGTGGGTGTACCCAATTATAAAAAAGCCTTCGCCACATCTCTCTATTTGTAGCTTCTTTTATCAGACATTCTATACTCAATCCAATCCATTCTTTTAAATCGTCTATCCATTGCCTCTTTAGTCTTCCTCTTGGTCTTTCTCCTTCCCCTCTTCCCTCAATCATAACCTTTGCTAGTGCTTGTTTTCTTATTTGATATACGTAGTATTTCAGCTTCCTTCTTTTGATGGCCTCTTCTATTGATTCTGGTTTTATTATCAAGTATTTCTGTCACTCTCCTCTAGACAAAGTCATTTGTTTTCTTTTCTTTCCACGTGATCTTCAGCATTCTCCTGTAGCACTTCATTTCAAACACTTTAAGACTATCCATACTCTTCTGATATATTGTCCAACTCTCGCATCCATAGTGGAGTATTGCCCAGACAATAGCCTTAGTGATCTTTAATCTGCTCTTGACATAGATTTCTTTGAGGTTAAAAACTGTGCTAAGCTTAATCATTGCACTTGTTGCAATACCAATCCGGCTTCTGATTTCTTCTTCGCTTACCCCATTCTCTGTGATAGTAGAGCCTAAGTATTTGAAACTCTTAACTTGTTCCAACTTCTCCACTTCAATGAAAATCTCCAGTTTAACCTCGTTGTTATGGTTTCCTGAAACCATTATTTTGCCTTTTGTCTGTTTATTTCCATAGTGCTTCGTGCCATATCCTGTGAAAAGCTTTTTTTAAATCTATAAAGTTATGACAAATTATTCTTTTGCCGTTTCTGGTTTTCACAAAAATCAGTCTTAGGTTGATTATTTGCTCCGTAGTATTGCTGTCGCTTCTGAAGCCTGCCTGCATCTCGCTAAGAATTTGCTCCCCTTTCGGTATGATTCTTCTTTGTAAAATTTTCAACATAACTTTTTATGTGTCACTGATAAAACTAATTGTTCTAAAATCGCTGCACTTTTATAAATAACAAATATTAATAATAAAAGCCTCTAAAAGTGTCAAATGTCTTTCCCTTTCACACAGTAGTCTGTTTGTTGATCACTGTTCTAAAAATTGCGGTTGGATGTATGATAACGAATGATACTGTGGATTATACTTTCATCAAAAACTATTGCGAGAAGAATTGAAGATATGTCAGATGAAATTCAATTGCCAATGAAACAATGTTTTAATGACCCTTCAAAAAAATGAACTATACAGCTTGATGAAAGCACAGATATTAGCAATAAAGCTCAGTTACTGGCATTTTGAGGTTCGTCAAAAAATTGGGAATAATTACTTTTTTTGTAAAGAATTCAAATAAAGAGCGACTGGTGCGGACATTTTTGAATAATTCGATGAAAACGTTACGGAGTATAACTTTAGATGGGAAAATTGTATTAGCGTCTGCATGAATGGAGCTCCAGCTATGAAAGGTTTAAAAAAGGGATTTATAGCACATGTCATAACAAAAAATCCAAATATCAAATTTGTTCACTGCATGATTCATAGATACATTTTAGTGTCAAAGGCGGAATCTCCCATCCTTGCCACAACTCTAGATGAATTCGTCAAACTAGTAAATTACGTGAAATTAAATGCTCTTCGATTGAGAATTTTTTCTGTATTTTGCGAAGTAATAGATTCCGATTATAAGAATTTATTGTAGCACACTGAAGTCAGATGGTTGTCGAAAGGAAAAGTTTTAAATCGGTTTATTTTAATGAAAAATGAATTAATCGCATTTATTGATTGCGAAGAGATTCATTTTCCTTTCCTGATAAATGATGTTTGCTGGTTACGAGTTGCATTTTTGAGTGACATTTTCGATAAATTAAACAGCCTAGATTTAAATTTAGAAGGTGTTCAGGAGAACAATATCACTATCTCCAGCAAGTTAAAAGCGTTTACGGAAACACTTAAATTATGGAATTTAAATATTACGAATAAAATTTTTGCGTCTTTTCCGTCGGTTGAAGAGAATCATTTAAAATCTATTATCAAAGAAAAAATCAAAGAAACTTTCACATTATTATCCGAATCTTTTGAGAAATATTTTCCTAACTTGGACGTTTTGAAAATAGAATGGGTAGTCAACCCATTCATCCACTTTGAAATTAAACATCTGGAAGAAGAAACGAAGAAAACTTAATTGATTTAAGAAACGATTTAGTTTTCAAAAGACTTCTGGCTACCGTCTTCTGGGATTCGAAAGGTGTGATCTTGATGGATGTGTTAGAAAATGGAAAAACCTATAATGGCAACATACTACTGCAGTTTGCTGGAAAAGCCGAAGACAGCTATCCTGGTAAAACGACGACGGAAAACCACGGACGGTTTTCTGTATCTTCTTCAGGACTACGCATGTCTACATACGGCACATCTCACTCAGGTCAAGATTACCGAAATGCATGTAAACATCCTGCCACATTCCCCCTATTAGCCGGATCTGGCTCCTTCAGACTACTTTCTATTTTAACCAATGAAAGGAGCTTTGAAAGGTCAGAACTGTGCATCTTCTGAGGAGGTTCAGGAGAAACTTCAGGAGTGATTGAACACCAAGGCCGGATCCTTCTTCGAGAATGGTCTTAAATTACCAGGACGTTGGCAACGTTGCATTGACAATAATGGCTGCTATTTTGAACACTTGGCTGATGATGATGAATGAGTGGACATTATATTTGATAGTTTTTGTTATTTTCGGAAGAAAACTTAGTTGATAACCCTGTATATGTTCTCAAAAACAATCGCAATGTTCGTATTAATTATGTAATTTAATATTCAAAAATAATTAAATGTGTGACATGTTAAAATTTTTTAATAGTATTCATTTATGCATTGTAAATTTACAAATGTATTTATTGTATGTATTGTACAAGTAAATTTATAGCGAGTCCGACAGGTGCGCCGCAACTCGAAAAAGGTTGCCCGACACTAGTCTAAAATAAGATATTTAAATTTAATTTTAAATAAACTTATTGCTCTAATAAAATTTAATCTTATAAAGTGGCGTTTTTCAAATTATAAAAACAGTTTGCCATTTTTCTTTAAATTTATCAGTAATTACTATTTTATATTTATTTTTATAATTTTTTAATGTATTTAATTGATCAACTATTATTTCGAACATTTTATCCTTTTTATTTCATCGAAATATCATTGAACATTTGTGTTTAAATTTGTTTTATAAATATTTGTATTAATAAAAGAAAATTATCTAACATTATATCTTTCTATTTTATAAAATATTAATATTAGTCCAACAATATTTTCATGTCATTGTGTTTTATAAAATTATATACAAAGTTTAATCCATACTATCTCAGCTATGAAGTTTATGGAATATCCTTTCCAAGTTTTTTATAGAACCTTTAACCTTGTGCTTAAATTACTGATATTATATTGTATAATTTTGCCACTGAAGATGAAATACCTTCTCGTATATTGCAAAGAATGGAAGTTATCCAAAGAAGTAGAATTCTCCACAAAGCAAACTGGTAAAAACTTTCAAATCTAACGTAACCCAACAAAGTTAAAATTGAAACAAATTAAGAATCACTATTAATCAAGACATTTTAAGAACATTAATAATAATTTTTGAACGATTTTTACAACTAATTATCAATCTAACACCATTGATGTTCTGATGTCCATTCTTTCGGGTTTGAAACTTAGAAACTTTCATTGTTTGTATTTTAATGTAAATATTAAATTTCAACCAGCAACACTTTGCAAAGTAGTTTCAGCTTTGTTTGATTGTTTTAAAAGTTACAGCTTTGACTAGTTTTTAGATGACTTTTCACAATTAAAGTAAAGTTGGATGATCGAGCGTCGAGTACTTGTGCAACAAAATAAAAAAACTTTTATTATTATTTTTCTTTTTAAAAAATGATTTCGATTTGTGTAAATGAGTTTAAGACTAATGGTTATTTAATCTCAGAGAATTTCTTTTAAGCATTTTATTTAATTTATGGTGTTAAATAATTTTGTTTAACAAATGAAATGTAACATAAATTGTTGTCATATTAATTCACACTTAATGGATGCAAAGTTTGTTCACAAAAGTTTATGGGTCTCCAAAGTCGACGGCGCTTACATATCTGCACTGCTACAGATTCAAAGGAAAGGAACTTCATTAGAGAGTCGCTAAGCTGTTGAAGGGAAATAATTTATTAGGCGTTTATCATTAAAACGACTTGAGACTCATAGGCTGTTCTTATTATATAATATTAAAATTTTTAAATAGTTAAGCGAACCTGATAGTTACTAAGACTACTAAAATAAATAAATTATTGTATTACTTTAAGAAACATTAAAAAGTAATAGAATTTAAATAAAAAAAACAAATGCAAAAAGTCAATTTCAAAAATGTCCCATTGTCACAGAAACTGCATAATTTACGAAAATGAAAAAAATACATGAAATTAATATATTTGAAAAGAAAGCGAAAGTAATGGAAAAGAATCTTTATTTAAAATTCAAATAAAATTATACAACAATTATAAATAAAATAAATTTTAAAATTAAAAGAAAATTTATGTAAAAAAATTTTAATTAAAAAATTTAATAATCAAATAATGGATATTTTAATAAACATTCGGTATCAATCTAATTTAACTTATTCCTTTTTTTGCTTTTTAATACTCAAATTTAAATAATTATAAAAATAAAATTTTATAATCTTTTTACTGTGTCTATTTGTTCAACATTACTATAATTATGATGTATAGTTGACTCTTCATTCATCTGATAATGTAAGATTTACATCCTTTAATCAATTAGGAGTTTGTTTAAAAATTTAAAAGTATTTAACTGATTTAAAAATCAAATTAAAATTTATTAGAGTTATACGAAAGGTATTAAAGTTATTCTTTAAATTTAGAAGACCTTATAAAATTTGCCATGATTTATTTGAATTTAGGACTTATCTTGTTAATTTTAATAATTAAATCTAATTAATCAATTTGTTAATTTTAAATTTAATTTTTAAAATGTTTCATTTTGTGTTATGAAAAAGCAGAAAGCACTTAATACTTTTAAAATTAAAAAAACTCTAAATTGATTTAATCGCGTAAATCGCAGCTTATCAGTAAAATAACAAAGAGCTGTTATTGGTATATTTTTTTAATTTAAGTAAAAGTAAATATCATGTATATTTTTTGGAAAATTTTAGATTTAGCATAATAAAATTGGGAAAATAAATATTATAGTTAAAAATTAAATACTATAAAAACCCAATTTTTTAATTTAATAATTAAATTGAGAACTTATTAAAATTAAATAATTATTATAAAAGTATGTTAACTATTATTAAATAAAATAAGCATATAATTAAAATTAAATAGGAAATAGAAAATATGTATTCGGAAATAAATAAAATAACTCATCAGCTACTTTCATTTAAATTACAAATGAATAAGGTAAAATATGATAATTAGTTAAAAGTAAGGTACCATAATATTAATTTTAAATTTCTTCATTTAAATGTTTTTATATTAGTTCTTTATTTGGTTATTATATATGAAAACTGGTTTATTTTTTAAATTTAAGTAAAAGTAAATATTATGCATATTTTTTGAAAAATTTTAGATTTAAGTAAAATTAAATATTAATTTTAGTTTTTTGACAATATAAAATAACAATAAGACAAAATAAATAAACTAATCAAAATACATTTTATGTAAAAAATTATAATTTAATTAAAAAAACACAAAAAAATAGGACACATCAGAATCATCAATAAACCAATGTATACGTATAATAACCTTTTTAATTATTTTAAAATCCTAAACAAAAAATTAAAATATGCTTGTAATATTTAATATTCATACACGGAATCTCCATTCAAAATATTCATTACAATCATAAATAAATATAATGTAATAAAGTAATAAATATAATGTGAAGAATGTTGGTAAAAAATAAAAAAGTCAAAAAAATATGAAAAACTAAAGAAATTTCATAAATAATTATTTTATCCATATTAGAGTTTTTTGCTATACAAATAAGAAATTCAAGTATTGTTCGGTTCTCAGAAACTTGAAATATTTCTAAAATTTTTCATTGACTCGTTCCTATTTAATTCTTTTTCTCGGATAATTTTTCCAGAGAATAAAATCTTTAAATATTTGATCAATTCAAAAATAATATTAATTTTTACTTAAATGTAAAAAATCAGCTTCCATCAATAAAATCCAAATATAAACGAAATTAAATATTAAATGATCACTATTTATAATTATTATTTATAACCTTCCATTAATAAAGTTAAAATCTAATTATAAAAAACCCAGAAAATTATAAATTATATTTAAATTTACTTAAATGTAAAAAAAATATGTTTTCCAATATATTAACCAAACAAAAAGTAATATAAACGACATTTAAATTAATAAAATTAAAATTAAATAATTATTAGTTGGCACATGAGTTTCTAATAATAATAAAATAATATCAGGTTATTATGTCCCAGTATCCCGAAGTTACGTACCGATATATGTTGTGTATTTACTCAAAAAGCCGAATTGTTATCTGATATTTTAGTTTTTGAAATTTTTTAAAACAATGATCTTACCAAACTCAAGGTGTTTGTTCGAGTAAGCTGAAGATAAAAGTTTTTTTATTAAGGAGCTTTCAAAATTTAGTTTTAAATTAAAGAAATAAAAAATATAAATTTTTATTTACTTTAATCTTAAACTATCGCTTTTTAAAATATTATTATATAATGACTATTAAAAATTTAATTATTCTAAAAGTATTTGGTTGAAGAATAACTAACCACTTTTATAAAAAATGTTTAAAGTAGGACTAATGCTACCAAAACAGCGATTATTTACTCCTCAACTCAGTATTTAAATAATTAAAAAATGTTTTTTGTAAAAGTTGATGGTGTAATAAACGTGAAATAAACTCGCTTAATTATTTTTGGAAAAACAAATGAAAACCAAATTATTTAAATTAATAATAATATCTATAATTTCATTATGTCAAAAGTATTAAGTTATCTTTGTCCTGTTTATTTATTAATTTATCTAGTGACTTACAATTAATTGTTCAATATTCAATTAAAGCATGAACAAATGATATAAAATACACATAGTTAAGATAAAGTTTCGAATATTTATTCTCAAAATTTAAATGACTAATAACAAGAAATAATCAATTTCGATTACTTCTACTGCAGTAATACAAAATAGCTTAATCAAAATTTTGTCTATGTTTATAGATTATCTCCGTAAATCAGCCATTTCTTTCAATATTTTTATATTAATCTTTAAATCCGGTGAATTTTCAAAAATTATATATTCATTGATTTTTATAGTTTTTTACACATCCAGATTGTATTTTATACCTGAGGTAATACAAGTAGTTCTTTAAAAAATTTAATTTAAGAAGATATTAAAATTAAATTAAACTTTCAACATTTCAATTTGCTTTTAAGAAACACTGTTAAACTGAATTAATTATAATACCCATATATTTTCATTTTATATTAAATACATGATAACAAAAAATTGAAATGAATTTACTTTACGTTTTTAATAATGTAGTTTTAAAATCAGTTCAAAGTCCAATGGAAAGTTTAGCTATCCACTATATCGGTTTTCTATATTGATAGATAAGACTTGTAGATAATATGTATTGAGCATTTTAAAATCTATATTTGATGAAAAATATCTCGTAATTCAGAATTTAAATGTTTGATTTTTTATCTTTTAAAATTTTAATTATTTTAATATGTAATATCTGAATTGAAAAATTACAAAACTTCCATATATTATCTAAATTAAACATTCTAAAACTATTTAAAAAAATAAAACAGAATTTTAAAAATATCTTTCAATTAAATATGAATTTTAATTTCTAATCACAAATTAATGAATTTCCATATTTCCATTTAAATTTGTTTAAATTTTCTACATAATTGATCGAAATTTAAATATACAAGGTAATTTTTATTTAATTCATATCATTATATGAAAATATTAGTTAATCAAATTCACTGTGATTAATCATTCTAGCTTTGAATCATATTTATAATCTTAAATACACAAAAAGCATTCAACAAAATCAATTGTTCATTTWTATTGAGTATTGACGCTAGAGACTTGGATGATTGTGAATCTTAATTATAAAAAAAACATTAAATCGATTGATAATCAATKGATAATCGAACGATTATTTTACCTCGATTAYYACTGCTCATTAAACCGTTTGATTCTAATTAAAAWTTATTATWAAATTTAAATTATTTCTACAAATTAAAATTGAAACCTTTCAGATTTTCATTTCCTTTTCTAATCGAAGGATTCGTTGTCGTATTTTCTTGTGTCGTTTGTGAAATTTTCTCTTTCGGTAMCACTGCTTCTTCTATTTTCTGTACCGTCAACATCGTTTTATCCTGCAAAAACTTTTCACTTTTTGTATGCGGATTATGTTCTGTTTTGAGACTCCCTTCATTATTATTTTGTTCCATTAAATTGAATTTTGCATTAGGTATTGTTGTGTCTTGGCCTGGTTCTTTAGTCTCACCGATTGTGGGCATTCCTGTGTAAATAGTGTCTGTTGAAAATGTGGAGATTCTATCTTCTTCAGCCGTGCTAATTTGTGATTCACCTGTCACTGGAAAATGACTTATATCTGTTGGTTTTTCTGATAAAGATTCTGATTGTTCTTGTTTTAGGTTTACTTTGATATTATCTGATTCTTTAGAATTCATAGTAGCGGTATGAATGTATGATGACGATGGGAAGATTGTTGTGGTTTCGATATAATCTTGTTTTTCTTTTAAAACTACGCCTTTATGTGTTTCTTTTACATTATTATTTGAAGAATTGTTATTTTCTTTGACATCTACTTTTAATAATTTTAAGGAAATTGAACTTGTTACTTTTGCATCTGTTTTTTGATTGGTATTTTCTTTTCTTTCTTTATCGTCAGTTGAAATTGATTCTGTTGTAACTTCAGTCATTATTAAGTCTTTATCGATAGAACCGTCCGATTTAGAATTGATTTTCAATTTATCGTCTTTTATTGGCAATTTAAATTTTTCTCTTGATACCGGATATGAAGTTGTTTCATAGACATTTTCTGTTTCACTTTTCATCGAAACATTATGAATAATTATTTCGTCGGAATTGAGAACTTCGGCGTCCAACTTAGTAAAAACTAAGCAAATCGTCAGCACTGAATAAATTAATAACATTGAAACTATGATTTTAATGATAATATTTTGTTTTATATAACCTTATATCAAAGCAATACCGCTTAGATAAGGTTTTAATCATGCAGTACATTTATTACAAAATACTTTGTACTGTAGATTTATCTTATTTCTCTACATATCAGACCTAGACTAATACACGAAGAAGTTTTCAGACTTTTTAAGACTTGTTTACATATTATATAGAATTTTACATTTCGCTATTTAAATTTGATTTTTTTTCATTTTACTTCTATAATATTATTAATAAATTAAATAATCAATTAGATGTTGTATTTATACTGAAAGGTTATAATAAAAATATGGATTTAAATTTAAGTTACCGTAAACAATTGATTAATAATATTTTATTAATTTTTAATCATTTATCAATTTTACACTGTTACTTTTATGGTTTACTATTTACCACTTAAGGTTTATGATCGCATATCTAATTTTAATTGAGATATATATATATATATATATATATATATATATATATATATATATATTACATAATTCCTTCTCATGATGGATAATTATTATTTATACAAAAGAATTTTTATCAATTTATCATTCACGAATTATTAAATAATATCTATTTAAACACTTAAGTTTCATGACAATAAAACTCGTATGCTTTTCCTTGGTTGAGATATGCTCTAAATAAAGTCACTTGTAATAAAGAGTTAGTTTTTGTTAATTATTAACCAAAAAAAGTTAACTTCAACACAAAAACTAAACATCTAATGACATTTGTGATAGAGATAATATATTACTTTTCATGGTAACATATTTCATTCAATAGTCAAATAATATACAAAAAGTAATATTTTACCAAGGCCGTACAGATCCAAACATCTAGTCAATGGAAATACATTGTAAGTCGCTTATAGTAGCCACCGCTTAAGAGTGTCTGCCTTGATGTAGGCAGTGTATTTGCAACAACCTTTTATGCATACTCTGGCGCTGACTTTGACTTCGGATATAATGGCCAGCCGGTTATAAACGGCTTTCACAATATAACCTATTACATCATATTCAATTCATTTTTCTTTCATTTAATAATAATTCTTTTAATTAATTCAATTACTAATTATATATTTATAGATGATGTTTGAAAAAAATGTTCCTTGGGATGATCCTTCGTGGTTGGAAGAAGATGAACTTATACATGATGTTATTGATCTGACCGAAACTGAAATCACCTCTGAAAAATACGAAATAGAATTGCAATCTTTCCAATACGAATCGTCAAAGGTGATTAAATCGGATATTATACCACCAGAGCCTCATAAAAATGACCACAATCAAAATATTCCTGTAAAAAATTTCAGAAACAAAAGAAATAACAACAATAATCGAAGACCAAAGCAAATCTTTCCCAATAATCATAATCAAGAGGGCGATAGAATGACAAACAACAGAAATAAGGTTCTAGAAAAAAACAAAACCAGCGATAATCAAAAAGGTATAGAGAAAGAAGAGTTAGACAACACAAACGAGTCCCTCAAACGTCCGCCAGTTGCAATTTACAACGTTCATTCTGTTAAAGGAAAATGGTCGAATGCATTTTCCGATGAAAATAACAAATCGATGTTAATTGACCAAAAGGCAAAAAATTTTAATGATAGAATGTCGAAAAAGYCGAATTATATTCCCAAAGAAACATCGTATAATCAGAATCAGTTCACTGAAGATCAATATCAGAATTTCCGAAAAAATCCCGGATATTCTTTGGAACAGGACAGAGGAAAAGAAGATAAAAATCGATCGTCAACAAATTCTTCTGCTCCAAAAACCAGAGAAAATTCATCGACAATAGACGATAAGTCTCTTATTGATGAATATCATCGATTCCAGAATAAATACAACACAGACAATCAGGACCTGATACGAATTGAAAGAACTGTTGTAAATGACAATTACGACAAAGACTCTCCCAATAATCGATTTAATCATCAAAATCAAACAAAAAACGACCATTTTAAGTCGCCCAAAGAAAATTATCAGCATAATAACAAAAGGAACACAAATGAAAAACGAGATGATAATTTGAGAGATAGAAGAAATCCCTACAACGACAACAATGTTCCAAATGACAGAATGAGAGACCTGAAATTAAATGACAAACCGTTTCCAGAAAATAAAGAATTCAAACATCCGTACGACAGAAGAGCTGGAAATAAAACCGATTTCACAATGAAAAACGGAGACGGTAATAATCTGCGAATAAACAAACCCAAAGAAAACAACGACACAGATAACAATGTCCGAAGACAACATGACGATCGAACGATGAACCAAAGAAATCATTTCCGGAATTCTCGTAATGGAACGTATGAAATCAGAGAAGATTCTCACGCATCTCCCACGAAAAACGCACGCAACAACGAATTTCAGTATAGAAATCGAAATTATAACAACGAATCAACGGTTGAAAATGAGACAATGAACAAAGATTCCAGAAGAAACGTCCGAGATCGACTGGGACAACGGAACAATTCAAATACGTGTAATAATAACACAAGTCGAATCAGATCGAATAACAGAGATCAAGTGCAATAAAATCAATAAATAAGAAGAGAAAACCCCGACGAAGCAGCTTATATTTTTTTTACAGAAAACGATTTTACAAATCATTTTTTATCGAATAAACTTTTACCTGATTATTTTTAGTCTCAATGCATTTCTATCTTTCTTAGATTTAATCATTCTATTTTACGAATTTAATTAACTCGAAATTCATCTAGATTTACCCTTTTGAACTGTGTGAATTGTCTTTTTTATATAGCGAGTGTTGTGAGTTTGTTTTTGCACGTGTGTACATATGACTATTATTTCGTATTCTTTAATCTTTTTATCCTTAATATCAATTACTTTTTTAACTTGTTATTAATATTGGAATATTATATTATTATTTGATTTTGTTTTTCATGATGTATCTATTGTGAATGCTCTCTCCATTTTGTGCCTCGATTGATGTTACAATTTGTAATTTTATCAAAGCGTGTTCTAATGACTAAATTGTCCGTTCATTTATCCATACTTTTGTTTATTATTTGAAAAAAATAGATTATTGTACAAAATAAAACTGAAGTTGAGTTAGATATTAAATTAAACTCCCACATTAACAGTACAAAATAGGGTATCCTTAAATAAGCGTGTTCCGCCCGATGCATATGTTGTCTCTAAGGCCGGACGCTGGTCGCAGAAGCTCGAATGATTCATAATGCTGGGCTCAATTTGTTAGAGAATCATTCAGATATTTTTATCATGTAACAAATTAAGTCGTAATAATAATCAAATTAATAATCAGAATAATAACTTTTTTTAAGTCGATTTATTAGATCAAGAAATGAAATATTATAGAATAAATTGTTTTTTTGGGTTTTTCATTGATGACGCCCAGAAAAAGGATTTTTAGAGTCCTCTTCCCAATTGTCGCAATTTCTCAACCCGACTATGTGACGGCCATATAAAAATAAATGCTTTTTCCATCAATCGTTCAAGCATTTACAGACTGTAAACTGTTAATCGTGACAATGTATGGCCTAATTTTAATAGTTCCTGATGTAATTCATCCAAGGTTTTGATACTTATTAATGATTCTATACGGTTTAAAAATTTTAAAATTTCTTTCTAGATTTAACTTTAGTCCGTTGCTCTTTAGAATTTCATAAACGGTTACGACGTGATTTTGATGTGAACATTCGTCAGTACTTCCTATTAGAATGTCGTCTAAATATGCTACTGCGAAATTTATTTTTGACAAAATGTTGTGTCTTTGAAAGGTAGAAACGGCATTTTTAAGAATTCGAAAAGTCCGAATGGTGTTAAAATTACCGTCTTTTTAATGTCTTCTTCTGCCATTTTGATTTGGTAATTTGCTTTTCGAGATCGATCTTTGTGAATAATTTGGGCCCTGTGAGTCTTGTCGTT
>MQRK01245702.1:8324-20484 GCA_001938485.1 Girardia tigrina
CCCCCCGCTTCGTATAAATAACGTAAGAATTCCATATCGTTTGATCTAATAAATGCAAAAATATTTTATAATAAAACTTTTTCCCACGCTTTTTTATTATCGGATAATTTGTTAGATGTTGGTGTAAAAATAGACTCAAATAGTAAACAGAATGCGTCTATTTTTACTACAAAATTAATTATAGACAGAGCAAAATAATGATCAAGTCTTAACAATAACACTTTAAATAAAAACTAATGAAAAATAACCTTTATTCAGACATAAAGAACATAAATAAACTTTTCCAAATCACACGGTTATTAATTATACTTCTGTTAATTAATCCGTCAATTTTTTTTATTGATTTCTTTTTTTGGCATAGAATAATTATTATAAATAAATAATTCACATATTCTTCTTCAAATAGTTTTTTTACGAGCCCAGTCGGTTTTGTTGGAGTAAACTTTCAGTAAACAATCAACAACGAAATCGTTCGTTTTGTTTGTTAATAAAATATTGTTTTCAGTTGATTCTGTTTAACTTTCTTTTCTTGAAGAGGATGTGTTTGATTAATATGAAACTTGTTTACTGTCTTTTTTAAATTGATGCAACGTTTTTTGGAAGTACGAATTGTTGTCTCTGAGTCTTCTTAATAACGATAAGATTTTTCAAACAAAACAACAAACGAACACCAACACCCACACTTCACCAAATACAAAAGGTACCAAAATACACAGGACTCCCTATGTAAAAAGAAAAACCAATCACATACACACATAACCAAAAAAAAAGAATCAGTAGGGCACTACAGTTGGTCAACCCTGTCTACACCACCCATTGAATTATTATAATCTTTGATTACTCTGGGTATTTTTTTGTTGTTCTTCTTTCTATATCTATAAATTCTGCATTATGAATGGTTGATAACAAGGTAATATCTTTTTTGTCTTTCCACTTCATAATACAGACTTTTCTTCTCTGGTATACTATTATTTCTCCTTTCTTTAGTTTTTTATTTTTAAATTCTTTTGGAACCTCTTTTTTATTCAATCGCATTGAATCACTATAAAAAGTTTCGTGTATGATTTGCCCGAATCCAGTTCGGGTAAATCACTGTGTCAGCAAAATACCTACCCGAACTGGATTCGGGCAAATCACAGAAGTGGTTAACATCCATTCCACCAGTTATTCCCCTAATTCGAAACGAAATAATACAATCTATACAGATTACACAATATATGCGGGGCAGTATAACATTCGTTCCTATAAAACATTTATTTAATTCTGAAATCATGGTACAAAAATTAACTATTATAAGCCGAATAATTTCTAAAATAAGTCAGCGAAGCCAGATATTCCGTAATCAATAAATCTGCTTCTTTTGAGATTTTGTGACTCAAAAAACATTTTATATAATTTTTAAATTATTTTCCTGTAATGCCGATAATTTTTTATATATTGTCGCATGCTTATATTTGCTCGGGCCCGTACGGAAATATAACCCAAATTAATAATTTTCAATAGCAGAAAATTGATTTTCATTCTAGAAAGAATATTCTAAATTTTAATTAATTAGAATTTATTTTAATAATTAAAAAAATATTTAATAAACTATCGGAATCGTTTATGTGTTCAACCAAAATAGTGTCGCTTCATTCCAGAAAACAACTCAATGCCAATTTCCGCAATCCACATGGAACTTACCCAACCGTCGCAATGAAACAATTTTGATAAAAAAATTTAAATTTAAATGAAGCGTTTAATTGTTTTAGTCGATGAATGTGAAGTATTGGTGTGCGTATTGGTCCCTAATGATTGTTTCTTAATGCTGATTTATTTCACAATCTTTATTAGACGACATATCATGTTCCGCGTTCAAGTTCAAAGGTCCAGTACGTCTTTCTGTTTCTTCTCTTTGTACTGCTTGTGTGTTCATAGTACCATTACCTTGGATTCGATGATCAATTAATAAATGCCGTTGCGGCCATCCATTAGTTTTATAACTGTTGTGGCAGTTCTCCATGGGACATGAATGTGCCTCCTGCGCCGTGGCCAGATGCGCATTCTCTAATATGTCTTGTGAATTCCTTCTGCTCAGTAAATTCTTTAAAGCAAGAAGGGAATATCCCTATAATACAAAAACAAAGGCTACATTCCTCGACCGCCCTTCTAAAGACTGTAGAAGATGAGAACAATCAATATTTTTCGAATAAATGTCATGGTTGAATTCCGGCCTTTAACGGGTTACTTTCTGAATAAAAGTAAATCGATATCGGTGTTCAATAGCAATTACTTTTAAATGAATTTCAATAGTTCTATTAATCGATAAAGCGAATTTTCCGTTATAAAAAGGATTTCATTTTTCGATCGATCCATTCAGGCTGCGTATCAGGGTATGCTCAAGGATATCGCCAAGGACCCGAAGAAGATTTCCGTGTACGGTATCGATCTGAACGAGCAGACGCGCAGTGACATCAAGCGCGAGATTCTCAAGACTCCGTCAGCGCAGCTCGCACAGTCCCAGAAGCCGACCGAACCTGCCAAGTGTCCGTGGAGGTCGGCTCGGACCAAGGAGGGACTGATGTACTACTGGAACATCCACACGAAACAGTCAACCTGGGACAAACCCGCTGATTTCGTCGAACAGGAACCGAAGGAATCCTCGAAAACGGCGACCACCCAATCGAAACGGGCCTCCGCAGCAGAATCAGTCCCGTCAGTCAAGAAACCGCGGATCGTGTTTAACAATGTCAAACCGAATCAAAAGACCGATGAAAACCAAAATTCGACTGGAGGTGTTAAATCGGATTAGAAATTAATCGATTACAATGTACAGTTTTCTATTTATCCAATGAAATGTCTTTGTTATTTTTCGAAAATAAATTTTCCATTTTTGCTTGGTTTTTTGATTTCAATTTTATCAAGTGATTTTTCGGCTTGTGAGGATTTTAAAGACGATTGATTTAATTACTGAAATTAATCAATTTTTTAAAGTTCTAAGTTATATTATATAAAAGCCCAGAGTTTCATCTACGTAACGCTCAATTATACACCGACTTATATACATACATACACTCATTAACACACTTACACACATATAAACATTAAATTCAGTCATTGAAATATTTGTACTGTAGGCTTCAATATCACAATACGAAATTTTATATAGGCTACAAACAAAATTTTAGGTAAACATCCAATGAAAATGGCAATGGAAAATCTATCGTTTCAGTAGACAGTAGCATTAATTATAGGATTTTCAACACTACTCCAATACATACTATATTCACACTTAAATGCATGCAAGACACGCAACATCAGCAGTAATCGTTTCAGTACAGTATCATTAGATAACCCAGAACGGCATACACTACACAATTTTACGAAACATATCGACAAATAAATTTTCATAGACACCACAACAAACTGTGCTGTAAGCAGTGGCAGCGAGTATGCTTATGTGTTGACATACATACTGCAACCAAAGTTGGAGACACAAACACAGTGACAATTGTATCTTCTTGCATTAAAATCTTTGCGCAAAATATTCTTGCAAACATAAATATGTATAAACGCCTACTGGTGCTTGCATATTTAATATTGTTAAATGAAACTCACAGTATCCAGAGTCACTAAACAGTGCATAATAAAGAATTTATTATTTCAACACACAAATAGGTCATCCGTATGAAATCAGGGTAGACAGAAAATTACAAATTTTCAAAATTTGGTTTTTAAATTTAAAACTTTACAAAAACAGAATTTCTTGTGAAATATCATTTAAATTCATTCACGAAAAATGTAACAAATTATTATATACAGGAGTGGCCATAAGTCACTTTACCCAGTTTTAATAATAATAAGCACAAAATTCTAAATGATACAACTTTTATTTAATCAGCGTACAATAATAATTTCAAAACAAAAACTTGAAAACAATTAAATCTTATCTTCAAAGTGTTGTCCTTCAGATTTAATACACAACAGATTCGTCGGCACAAGTCTATCGTTATTCAAGGCTGCAAATTTTGTAGTAAATCTTTCCTTCAACTCGGATATGGTTAGAACATTTTGTGAGTAAACGCGTTCCTTCAGGATACACCACATTGAATAATCACAAGGTGTCAGGTCCGGTGATCGTGGAGGTCATTCAGTGGTTCCTCTCCTGCCGATCCACATTTCAAAAGTGTTATCCAAAAAGTCGCGTACATTTCTACCATAATGAGGGGGAGCACCGTCTTGCATCCAAACGTCGTTATCTATGTCAAGCTGAGGTACGGCAAAATCACGCAGCATGTCGAGATATAGCTGAGAATTGACCATTCCATCAAAGAAGCATGGACCCAGCACACCAGTTGAAAGTATTCCTCCCCATACACAAATTCCTGGAGAAAGATTGTTGGTCTACCATACCAGATGAGGATTCTCAGTGGAGTAGTACACGGCATTATGTAAATTAACGTGACCATTCAACTTAAATGAAGCTTTGTCGGTTCAAATTATTCTCTCCCTGATGTCAATGTTCTCATGGAGTTGTAAAAGAAACCATTCGCAAAATTCTATGCGCCTGTCATAATCGTCATCATTCATTTGATGGAGCAAACGAGGTCGCTAAATTTTCAACTCAATGTCTTTCATTATTATACGTAAACTTGTGCGTGGTATATGCAACTGAAAACTTGCACGAACTGCAGATGTTGATGGCGCATTCTGATAGAAAGTTCTAACATTTTCTTTGTTTTCATCGGTATTCATATTGTTATGGCGCCCACTTCTTTTCTTGTCGGTTACAGAGCCGGTCTCGTGAAACTTTTTAGCCAAACATGCATTGATTGTCGTAATGGAGGAACGTCATTAGGATACTCTTTAGCAAATGCTGTAGCTACAGCTCTTGAATTTCTATCATATTTTATCCACTGCTTTACTATAAAAATTCGTTGCTGAAGTTTACTTGTCGTTCCATGCAAATATTGCCAACAACAATGAACAAAATGAAATAATTTTAAAAATTTTTAAATAAATAATTATTAAAACAAACAATTTTATCTGGTTTTTGTTTATAAATCATTTAGAATTTTGTGTTTATTATTATTAAAACTGGGTAAAGCGACTTATGGCCACCCCTGTATATTAAACCCCAGAGTTTCATCTGTGTAACGCTCAAAGTTTGTTGTGATCATTTTTTTTGCTTTTGCATGGCTTAATTTTTTAATCAATGCATAATAACTCCGGCTAATATGAAATTACAAGCCAAAAATAAGCAGCAGACTTTGAAAATAGTATCTAACACATGCAAATAAAATATATTTATTTTAGAATAATTATGATTTTAAAATTAAAACAGAAATTTTCAAAGAAGGAAATTCAGCTCTTCCATAATATGTGACGGGTCTTTTTCTAGTATAAAAGATTTATACAGTCAAGTCTCGGTATGCCGAACGTCGATACAACAAAATCCTCGATATTACGAATTATTTTTATGAGATGTTTGGCCGGCCATTAAATTGTATTGAAATATTTTCGATTTAGCGAATTTTAAACTTTGATACAACGAAATTTTCGATATACGTTTGAAATTTTGATTGAAAATTTTGTCTCGATATTACGAAGTCAGAGTAGGTATATCATAAATATCAGGGGTGGCCAATGTTTTGAAAGTAGGCCACGGAGCTCATTTTGAAAAACTTGTTTTCATCTAATAAATGTTTGAAAATCTACATAACATAATTCATTCCTATAATAATAGATTATTTGTGAAACGCGCCCATATTGTCTATATATATCACATTGAATTATGCAAATAAATTTTAACATTGAAATTAATAATAAAAATAATGATATTATGAAAATAACAATTAGTCCTTGTTTTGTTGTATTATTTCACTTTAATTTACTATTAGACAAGATTTTCAAACATTGAGTGAACTTAAAGATATTCCAGTTTTTTGTCATGTCCATTTAATGAAAACATAGATGTTGAAAGCGTAGCTTTGAAACTACACAACTTTCTAAGTACTACAAATTTATCATTCTTGAAAAGCGAAATCGTAAATATTAAATGCGACATAAATCTTAAATCTTTCGTTTCAGATTATAATTTTTGGAAACTGATAAATAAAGAAAAATATCCAAATATTTGCAAAATTGTCGCACATTTCAATGCTATTGGATTAACATGTTTATGTGAATCAGCATTTTCATTGACGAATTCAATCATAACAAGACATCGATCACAGTTAAGAAATCAACATTTGGAATAATTTTTAAGAAAGGCTTTAAGTTCATATGATCAAAATTTTGAAAAATCTGCATTATTTATGCAATGTCAGGTTTCGTTCAATTAAACATTTGTATTTATTTGCTTATTTACAAAGTATGTTTTTTTAGAATAATTAGTATTTCATTTTACCAAATAAAAAAAATATAAGTACTATTTTTTTCTTTATACACAATAATATTTCTTAATTGAAATTTTTCGTTAATAATTTACTAAAATATCTATACAAGATTTTAAAAATCCTAAAATTTTAAGCATGATTCATAGTCGCCCAAAACTATATTTTACTAAATAAGTAGCCCTTAATGGATAGAATTTTGACCACCCCTGATATATATTATACGAAAAAATCGAAATAAATGATATAACATACAAAAAGATTTATGAAGCTTTTAAATTATAAATTTTAAAAAGGTTTTTATTTGAAAAAAATTTAAAATGATTATGACCCAACTGAAGAAACGATCCTTGAAAATCGAATAAAGAATTGCAAAGCAGAGCAAAATAAGTGATTTTTCTTCATCATTGGTAGATTGTCTTTTTGCTTAATAGACATTTTGTATGTTTCCGGTTCATTGCATTACTTTCATTAAATATGCAACTCACCAATAGAAGTAAATCACCTCCCAAATTAGAATTTCTGGCGGAATTCCTGATTGTACTGGAATTCTTATTATGATTTTCGATATAACGAATTCTTCTGCCAGTCATTTGAAATTCGTTATATCGACACTCAACTGTACTTACTCTGTCTCACATTAATCGGTACATTCTTTTTATTCATGCAAGAATTTTTGCATAAGAAGAATTATTCCATTAAATTAGAAAAAAAATACCAGTGATCTGTTATTAGTGATTTGTATCATTATATTAGCTTTAGGTCAATTGGTCCAAACAAATAAATTAACCTAACAAGAAATTTGTTTAAAATTACGATAATGATAACGGTCTCCCACTTTCTAGATCAAGATGTGGAACTGTCATGGAAGTTTTTTGGAAAGATTGCCTAAGACAAAAAAATTATGTTGAGGCATGGCATCGTGACTTTCTTTACCAAGTATCCGGTAATCATCCAAATATATTGGAAGTTTATCACTGCAATAAAAATGAACGGACACTAAACGACATAAATAGTGAACAATTTGTTAGTGGACAGACACTAGGAAGGAAAAAATATGTTGATTGTGCAGAGAGACTAAAAACAGTTATACAGACTTGGGATGATGAAATGACTGACATATTTTTTTTCCGTGATGTAGCTCATAATGTGAAATATTAGTACAGTCTATTCTTTGTCGATTTTATACAATTTTAATTTCACTTATTGTTATGTTGATCGTTTTGTTTTATACCAACGGTTCCCAACCTGGGGTACGCGAAAGGTTGCTTACGGGTACTCAAAAAAGTATTATGGGTAAAAATGCTATTCAAATCTAGCCTAAAAACTCAAAAGAATCTTTAAAAACATTGCAAATGGTTATTTTCTTATAATAAAATTATAATTAAATTAATGTAATTATAATAAAATAATTACATAATAAGAAATAGTACCGTATGCTGATTTTTTTAACACATTTATAAGGGCAAAATACTCGTCTAGTAAGCATAAAATTGTATAGGGTCACTCTTGATGACGCGTTTGGTTCTGCTCTCTAATTGGTTATCTGAAATTACTAAATGATTTCTTATATATGATTGTGTGTGTTAGGGGTACCCACTTAGTAAACAAACAGGTAGAGGGGTACTCTAATGAAAAAAGGTTTGGAACCGCTGTTTTAGACCAATTGGTCGGCTCCCCTTATATTATCTTCAGTTTACTCACTTTTGTTGAGTTATAAGGACATTATTTTACTTAATACAATGGTGAATAGGAGAATTTTCGATTAGTTTCATGTTCTACAGTTTCTTAAAATTTTAAAAATGAAAATAAGTAATTTTAAATTCTCCGCTAAACTTATGAGATATGTACCAATCATCTTGAGACAAAACTTTCACTCAAACTTACCGATTTCTTTTGACAAATGAAGTAATAAATAATTTATCATTAATAGTATTATATAATGACTAGAGAGAACCCGTTTCGCCAAGTCTGGCGAATTTTAAACGAATCACTTTAATCATCGTGAACTTCATACAAACAGAAATTTTATTATAGTATTAATTAGTTAAATATATTAATCATATCTGGAAAAACGGAAAGACTTCCGATCTGTCGCAACACAAATTTATAATTCATAATTAATTGCATGAATAAATTATTAATAAATTAATTAAATAAATAAAATATTTTTATTTTGATGTCAAGTCTTAGAAAAATTTAAGCTATTGTTTTCTTCCTTATTTTTGTGTGGGGGGCAGATAGGAAGTAATGTAATGTATTTCATTTATCAATTTATTTATTAAATAAATTAATACTTTTATTACCAAATTCACCTACTTCTACTTCTCTAATCGTCGGCGAAGCAAGATTTTTGAACTCTTCTCTTCGAGTAGGTCTATGATCAATCGATTTTTCATCCAAATTCATCATATTTCCTTCTTTGGGTTTCGTATTGTTGATATTGATGTTTTTTGTATTTATGTTAAACCTTTTCATCGTTGATTCATCGACTTCCCCTCGTCGGATCGGTGGCGGATTCTTGATTAATCGGTTCTTTTGTCATTTAAAAAATAATTAAATTTGTTTTACTGAACTCCGGGAATTTCACACAGTCAGAATGACATAAATAATTCTATTATAGTATTAATTATAGTAAAAGTGTGATTTTCATCGTAAATGTAAATCCTTTCCTTCTTAATTTGATAATAGTTTTAAATTAATTTTGAATAATTAAAATATTTATTACTTAATCACACAAGACTCACAAGAGAATAAAATTTATAAAAAGTACAAAGAAACTAATATTTGTAACAATAATTATATTGTGAATAAAATAGAGAATGAATGAATAATTAAGAAGTTTTTTTAGCAAATGATTTAGATAATCTTTCGTATAGATATGAAACAAAGTTTAATTAAATCAACAAATCTAAATATTGTCTGTTATAATTCCTTGTATTACATTTCAAGTTTAAATAAATAAGCTCCTCACAGTATAGAAATTAATAATTCATTTCGAAATCGTAAATTTTACCTTGTCATTTTTAGTTACAGGTTTATTACCTATCGTCATAAAATCTAACATTTACACGAATTTTACCAGTTCCTCTTATCGAGAAAAAGGATTAGAGAACCTTAATTCTTTCAGAAATGTTTCTTTCACATCAACTAACAACCTTAAACAATAGAAAACGGTAATATAACATATGTAAATTTCTTAAAGGGCTATGAGCATAGATACCTAAGTTAATAGAAGTTGAATTTTTCTAAGCTCTATTGACAACAAAATAAAATTAACTACGAATTATTTAACAGATGATATTCTAAGAAATAAATTGAAACATTAAAGCAGATCAGATGTGTTGCAAGCAAGAATTTATTGTACATATTTGAATTACTATATAAATGTGTTCATTATTGTTTTTCCTAACATCATGTGTTGTTGAAATCGACATTTAGAAAATGAAACAAATATTGGTTTCGAAACATAATTTAATGCGGTTTTTCAAAATAACAAAATTATTAAAGATTACATGTTAAATAAAAAACCTATTGCTCAAAATTTTATTTAGTACTTTCCAAAACAGCATTCTAGCAAATTTTTTTATACCTCTACAAAATCTTTTATGTCAAACCACGAAACGTTCTCACAGAGTTTGATAATAATTAGAAAAGTAGAAAATTCAACATGCTAATTCAGGGGTGTAATAAGTATTAGGTAAAACATCGAACCCAGTTCTTGGATGATTATTTTTTTAATTGGAAACGTAGGGGCCAGTGTTGTTATACTGCAAAATGATATTATTGTGTATGTGAGGGAATTTTCGCTCTACCAACCTGAAAACTCATCTCAACTCGACACAATAATGAGTGGAGTATTTGCTTTTTATTACGATTTCACATTTGTGCACCCAGCTCTTTCTTGGCTTGAAATTGACATGGATGTACCCTCTTTCGTTATCCGTCTTCAAAAGTTTGAGGAACCTCGCTAAACTAAACCCACCTGTCTTCCAAAGAAGTATTTCCCATACAAACATCCAAGTTTTTGAATGTGGCAAACCATTTTAACCAGTTCTTTCGATGATAAATCTGTCCATTGATGCTTCTATATACTTGGGCAGCCTAGATACTTTGGTTATATTTATATAAAAGAAAATGTCAGAGATGAAGTGCTTTTACTCTTGACATTCCATCTTCTATAAAAAAGTTTAAAATAATTTTAGTTAGATAGCAAAATTTCAAACACAGTTATAAAGTAGTTACACCTATGGTAGTTTGCCAATTAAGTTTGTCTAAGAAAAAATATCCATTTAAAAAAACTGTACAAACTTGTTATAAAATAATACTTCGGTTTTGAAAATTAAATATTTTTCAAAAAATATTGTACTTTACATATAGATCACTAGCTATATGTCAGTAATTCTCCTAGTGAGGGATACCACCTCTTGAGGTAAGCTGCATCATTTCAAGGACAGGGAAGGTCAAAAGTTCATTTGGAGAGAATAAATAACTGTAAAGCATAAATAAAGAAGAACAGATTCATAAAGCTTAAAGTTTCTTTAAACAATGTACTCTTCGTTGAATTTTTATCTGCATATTCCATAAGTTGCATCGAATTATGTGTACTTACACATTGCTACAGTTTTCATGGTACCACAGAATTTGCGTTCTAAAACACATGGGTTCTACCAACATTGTTGGTAACTGCCATACGTGCGATTGATCAATCGCAATGCCAAAATCTGAGAAATTTAGCCAGTTCTCAAATTTAACAAGAATAGAAAACAAAGATAAGTACATATTTTCTTATTCCGAGTACTATGATGCTCTCTATTTAGATTTTAATCAACGATTTCATGATACTTCGAAAATGAGTATTGTACCGGGAAACCACATATATTGATTTGGTTCTTCATCAGATTGTTTGCCGTGCATTGGGCTTGTCAGTTCACCGGTCATATAATCACTGTGAGACGGTTCTAGTCCAGGAGGAGGTGGTAATCTTTGTGGAGCTTGCTGTTGAGGCGGATAACATTGTCCGGCATTAGAAAAAATAAGCTGCGATGATAGCTGCATCAAAGAATTGTTGATTGGCACTGCTCTGTTTTGAGTCGGTTGTTGTGACATTGACAGTTGGTTTTGTTGTTGATTGTTGCAACCGAAAAGTTGTGATGAAAATTCGGTCATTGATAAATACGGAATTAATGGGTTTGTAATAAAACTTGATTTCTTAGAAGAGAAAATTTAAGACAAATTGTTTATTTAATTATAAAAATACTTTATTTAAACAATTAACAAAGCCAAGCTCAATAGATAATTAATATTCAAACAAACAACTAATAATAGTAAAATCCACACTTTGTACAATTATTTGGTCGGTAAAAATTACAAATTGCTACCTAAAAATTTCTCTTAGCAAAATTAAAGGCTTTATTTTAATTTATATTATAAAAAACTCTAAAGTCCATTCTTTATAAAATATCCTTTAAAAATAAACAATATTTCTCGTTGAAATAAATAATTAAAAAAACGAGAATGTAGTGGCACACAACAATGAGCATACCTGATGGAACTTTGGATCCTTTTTGAAGTGTAAACACATGAGAATCTTCACAGTTACAAGAACTGATAGAATTAAATACAAACGATGAATTGAAATTTAAATTCAAAAGTGACTACTGTTTCACGATGAGCCTTCATTTGAATAGAGAAAGAGGGGAATATTTGTTTTGATAGTCCAAAATGTCGACAGTTTGAATCGAGTTGTCACCTGTGATATTGAATGACAATTGTCAAACCAAGTG
>MQRK01245702.1:21779-46902 GCA_001938485.1 Girardia tigrina
TTTGAAGGATCCGATCGAACCGAGTCTCGAAGTGGGATTTTTAAATGTATCCCCCCGACCAGATGATCGCTCCCCGTCGCCGGCCCGCGGCGGCCGCCTCACTGCACCCACTCTTGCACCATCAACTACCAACAATTCTGGCTGCAAATGGAGATTCATTTGGATTATCCTAAAATATGGGCTTTAATTCCCATGTTGTTTTTAATTGTTCTTTTAGGCTTTAAGTTCTTAATTGCATTTCCTAAATCATATGTAGCGGAATGTGGCAGTAAAAAATTTAATAACTAAAGTAGAAACCGATTACAAATAATCAATCACAGTGATTTAAGATTACTGCTGAGAAAAAGAGCCTAGGAATACTAAATTGGTAGAATACCAAGTTCATCCTTCTCATTAAGATAATTTCGAATGTTAGAAATTTTGTGTATTACCTATGTACTCCTTTACTTTATTTTACGAAAAAGGTAGAAACATTAATACATATCTTTCGGTTAAATTACTATTAAAAATAAAAAATAATTTCCAAGAGGCACTGAGTAAAGTTTCTTGAAAGGGGGCTATAGGACAAATAGGTTTTGGAACCATTACATAATTCTGTATTGGTGAGCTTTTCTTAGTCTCATTCCTTATGAGTACTTAATTACAACAAATACATTATCAAATATTCATTTCCAGTTGTGATCACATAATTATAACTCCATTTTCGATAAAAATTTCATTTGGCGAAAACTAAAAATAGAAAATCATTTTATATTCAATTAAATACGCACCAGTTTCTCTATATAAATTTCGATATGCGACGAACAAACCACGAAACAGTGTGATTATCCGGCTGAAATTAAGAAACAAGAGTGTCAATTACATCTGACTTCTTCAAACGGTAATTACCAAAGAAAATCAGAAAATCTAAAACCAGAAGAAAATAATGTATTCTAAAATATCTAAAATGAAATAAACTGTGTTTTCAAAAATCAAATACATTTTCAAAATAAAAAACAATTATAGTTGATATCAGTTATTCGAGATTAGTCACCAATGTGATTCACGACTCTCACTAATAATAAAATGACCAAGATTTATTATCCAATAATTCAAAAATGCCAATAATAACACTCAAATCAGTCGAAAAAAGAGAAAAAAATCAATCATTTCTATTCTGTAGAAATAATAGAAAATCAGTTCACCAAACACGCTAAGAAAATCACATTGATCATCGATACCGGAAAATACAAGCTCGCATTATTATAATTATTTGTAACAAAACATTGATATGAAATACATAAAACAGTGTAAAATATTATCATCATTCTTCAGTGATATGATACACATTTCTAAATATATTTAAAAAAAACAATAAAAATTTATTGTTTTACAATTTCAAAAAATTCGAATAAAATTATTTTGAAAATCGTAAGGAATGCTTTCATGTGATGATATGCGGTTAAGTGGATTAGGATGTTCCAGACTCTTGCAACGACGGATCGTAATAGGAAATGTTTACAAAAAGATATTTATGATCTGTAAATGAGGTCCGATTGTTTCTGGAAGAAAACAAAAAATAACCATGAATATCTTTTTTATTTAGCAGATTTATTTAAAGGGATTTTAAACATAAATAATTATAAAGGTTTACAGAAATTTTGGTGCATGATGTATCCTAAATGTTTTATATTATTTGTTTTATAAATTAAGAGATATTTCAGTAGTCCATCATGTGTTTGACCAATCTACCTTATTATATCTAATCATCACTTTTATGACATTGTCAAACCTCTCATATTGTTCCTCGTTCCAAGGCTATCAGGAAATATGTTTACATGGCTTGGAAATATAAGAGCCTTATGCTTTATATTAACTCACGAATTTCTAAAGTTATCACATATATCTTTCACAGATTCTTCCTGAATATGGACTCTGTGAAAAGGTCTCGTGGACACAGACAGCTATTGAAGAACTCGGTTTTCTCTTAACTTACTCGATCTTGAGCTTGTGCACGAAATGCAGGCCCTTGAATTTATTGGCGCTGAGTAGGCAGAACCCCTTGTCCTTGGAGAGTTCCTGTATGTTTCATTGATGAATTGTTTGATTTTTCGAACTTCTTCGATCGAGATAGATTCAACTGAGTTCAGAATAACCTCGACCTTGGACTCGAATTTCTTGATGTAATCCTCAACCTCATGTTGAGAAAGCAGTTATTCAGCATGGAAGAGTACGCCACGTTGGAAAACTTACACGTAACACAGAAGTTCCAAGAAGAATTCTTATTTGGTATTAAATGAAATACAAAAAAAGCCTCTCTAATTTAAATTGCCATTTTTATAAGAATTTCTTCATTATGACTGGATGATAAAACTAATTTAATAATTAAGTTTCAAAAGACAGATCAAAAGCTATTGAAATAATCATCATTCAGAAATCGAATTGGATGAAATTTTTATTTTAAAGAATAATTTAGTAAAACTGTTTGATTTTTAGTATTCAGCACCCTCGAAATCACCTTAATCCATATAATCAACCTTGGAGACTGAGCAAAAATTGCTTTTGTAAATATGTTGTATCTATAGAATTTATTAATTATTTATTATAATTTCAATTTACGTACTGATTAGACAATATTTGTTCTTAAGAATGCATGTGCTTCAGCCTGTTCCGTTCATGCCAGTTCTGGATCACAAGATTGATCATCGACATTTATTAGGTCATGTGAACACAAAACAATTTGTTTCGATATGATTTATTATGCTTGAAAAATTTAACTAAAACTGGAAAAGACACATGTCTTATACGTTAATCAATCAATAAATAAATATATATATATATATATATATATATCCTCTAAATTTATTATCTAATAAATTATAATAATATATCAGACTTGTACTGATACCGATTTTACAGTTGTCCAAACAGTTTTTCAGCCCCTATGTATAATAGGAACATGATGAAAGGCTTGGTACAAATAGTCTGGAACTTGACATAAGCCTTTGTACCATTTGATAATGAAGTCGATGAACTTCATAATCGACTTTCATGAAAAAAAATTATTTCCATTGAATAAAATCATAAAGATACAGTTGAATCAATTTATTTAAAATTAAATAAAAGTTTTAAAAGAAATTGAAAATCTAATGACTATTAATCTAAAATAACCGTACTCAGATAGAGAGCAAAAGAGTTGAAACGACTTTAAGAACATCGAATTCCTGTTTACTTAAAATTGAGATTAATATTTGTAACTAACAAATGTCATAACTATTTTTCTAATAAATCAAAAACTCCTATGTAAATGAAAGGAAATCTAATTTATTAATCCATTTCGCTCTAACTTTATTATTAATTAAATTCAAGTATAAAATCCAGTGCGAAGATTTTTACATTGGTGAGACAAGTCATTATCTCCGTTCTAGTCAATCGAGAAGAAATAGTTCTATTTTAAGCCATATTAAAAATGCCAGGGTAATCATAATGATCCCGACTAAGATTCCAAAAATATTTTAAATAATTTTGACATAAATTATGAAAGAAGTATTGCCGATGCATTGTTAATAAAGTAACAAAAACAAAGCTTAAATGTGCAAGGCAATTTATCAAATCCTAATAATGTTTTTAAAAAAATATTAACATATTTAAAAGTAAGTTTTTTGAGATGTATGATCTAATAATTTTCTCAACTATTATAAATAGTCCTTATTCCTTTTTTCCATTAGGAGCTGTTCATTTAATACGTAACGCTTAAGGAAGGTCTGGCGATTTGTGACATCGGGGGTGGGGGGGGGTCAGGAGTTTGTTACCTAACACTTTGGAAAAAAATTAAACAATCTAATAAAAATTGTGAAATAAATTAACATTAAGAAATGATCATTAATAGTGAGCTTAAAATATTTATACCGATATTGCCGAAGGGTAATGAATAGGGCTGGCAATCCCGGGATCCCGGACAATATTTCAATCCCGGGATTAAAATGCTCGGGATCCCAAGATTTCAGGAAAATTTATTTCCATAGACATAAAAAATTGATTACTTTTTAAATTTAAATTTTTACTTTTTGGTAAAAAAAATCCACTACTAATCAGTTAAAATTTATAATTGCTTTATAACTGATTAATATGGGAATTTTTTTTCCAAAAAGTCAAAAGTCAAATTGATCTTTTTTTAAATTTTATTTTTGACTTTTTGGAAAAAAATTTCCCTATCTTAATAATAATAATAATTTTTTTAAATTAATCTACAAGGAAACAAATTTTCCTTAATATATCATTGAATCAATGATATTGATAATTTAAATTTAATATAAATACTTTGTATCTATATTTAACAAGTAACTCTAAAATAATTTTGCGATATTTAATTAAATATTTTATTACAAGAAATTTATTATTTTCATAATATATCCCTTAATATTTAAATCTGTAAGTCCATGTCATTATTCCTTTTATTAATTATTACTCTAGTTTCATTTTGTTTACCTTTAATATTATTTACCACAGTAAATTAAATAATTAAAAAAAATAAATACTAAATTAAATGAAAAGATAATTTTTAAATAATAATAATTTCAATTTCAATAATTTGAAAATGAAAATTGTTCAATTGAACAATTATTCAGCTCAATGCCTATCCAAAGGAAAATATAATCAGTAAAGACATCATCGAGACTGAAATAAATCAGACAATTCCACAAATTTCGATTGAAGAGAAATTGAACGAAGCTATCTTGATTGTAGAAACTGATTTAATGGATCTCATTGATAAGGATCTTATCATTGCCGAGTAATTTTGGAAAAGAGGATATTTTATAGACTTGATCTATATTTATCTTCTCACTGTTCCGTCAACTTCTATTGAAGCCGAACGTGTTTTTCCTCTGTGGGATATTTCTGTACAAAGCTGCGCTCTAGTCTAAATGATAAGACAATGGACAAACTTTGTTTCTTGCTTTATCATTTTAAATCTTTGTAAATTATGTTATGATACCAGCAAGTACGAAATATGTTTATATTGTGTTGCGTTTCCTGTAATTGTTTGTAAATTAAATGTTTTGTCCTTGCTTTCATCTCCATTCGCAAACAAAGGATCTTTCTTTCTTGTTATCTTGATGCAAAACACGAATATGCACGAATGTTTACAAATCGAAGGAAAGTGCACAAAATAATTATTCAATAGTGAAATTCATTAAAATTCAGTAAAATAAACATAAAAAATGTTGTCTATATTCACAAAAATCATTTGTAATCACCATGGAAAATGAAGGTAAGGTTTTAAAAATATTTTTATATGAAAATACTTGTTGAATAAATGTTATTCATTTAATTTATTATGTTGTGTTTATAATAAATGTTTTCAATTAAATTTATTACTAATTAAGTGCTATTCGTCTAAACAAAAAAAGGCAGTTTGATTAGTGGGTGTCCAATAGTCTAAACTGCTATACGAAATGAAAACCAAGTGTAAATATATCAATTCCGGAATCCCTGGACTACAAAAAATAAAATCACGAAATCCCGGGATTAACAGCCCCAGCAATGAGTCATTTCCGAATTCACATATTAATACTTCACATTCATCTACTAAAACAATTAAGTTCCATTTCTTTGTTAAACTTCAGCGAATAAAGAAGCAAGTGAGAGACATTTTAAAAAGAATTAATTAAATTTTGGTGATTTGTGAAACAGAAAATTTGTGGTATGTATCAATGATATTTAAATTAGTGAAAGTTTACTGAATTCAATGTAGAACAAGCAAGAAATCTCTAAGTAAAAAATATTTTGCAAAATTTCGTTCTTTCGTGAAATTCTCAGAATACAGTAAAATAATTTTAAAGTTAACTAGTAATTCAAAAAAGAACTAGATTTACTTAAAGTTTAGATATTCATTTGGCTTGCCCTTAGGAGGATGACAAATAAGGTAGAGAGCTGGCTGAGCGAAGTAAATGAAACAATTTATATTTTTTTGATTATTAAATAAAAGTTTGAGAACTAAAAATTTTGGTGTTACGTTACATTTGGTGGAATGGATGAAGGGGTAAAAAATCCGATTTTTTGCGTTACGTATTAAATGAACAGTCTCTTACACTGAAGATGCCATAATGGTGAAGAGCGTCTGTTTTAAAAATAAATTTAATAATAAATGGCCTTTACTTTCATTATACACGGGAATTATAAAACAATCAACATTAATAACTAATAATAAAACTGTAAATGAAAAACGAAGAGGAAACGAGACTTCATGAAAAATTGTTATTTGATTAATTCTAAGTAATTATTAATTTAAAGGAAGGAATTTCTACTATCGGTTATATAAGTTCAATGTTACTTTATAATACACCACAATGTAGATCGTATGTATATTAGTAAACTGAATAACCATAGATTAGTTCTTTATAAATAATTATTACGGAAATTTTTGAAAATTTATTATTGTGACTTATTTAAACGATCATCGTACTTCCTTTTTGGTTGGTTGTCCAGATCTATTACTTGGAGATTGTTAATTTTACTTCAATCGATTTACACATAATTCTTTTTAGAGATATTATTTATATTTGTACTTACATTTGAACCAAAATCAATTAAAATAAAACAAAGTAAATACGAATTGAAGCAAACACTAGATAAAAACTAATATAATTGCAATTTAGCTTTAAAATAAAATTAACAATATACTAATTATATAAAATTAATTGGCAAATAGATAAATAAATTGATTATGTCTAATACGCAGCATTAATATTATGGTGAACAAAAAGTTCTTTCAATTTTTTGTTTTTATCTAATTGTTTTTCTACAAAAATATAGATATTTTATAAGAATGTGTTATATACTTATTCAAAGGTTTTGAATCATAATATATTTTACAATTTGTAATCGATTGTTTATTGTTTTTTTAACGTCTAGAAACATTCAAAAATAGAAATTCATGTTATTTTACACCCTTATTGGAAACACGACGAAGATATACTAAGTTAACGGCGATAATGTGGTCTCAGATCTAATCTGCGCGAAATTGGTTTAAAAAGTTCAACAACTCAACAACAAGTCACATTCAGGTCGACCTTGGACAATGAATTTTGAAGTAATTTATGAATACACCTGGAAAACAAATCACTCAACAAGCACTTGTAGATTGTCCTCGGAAATCAACATTCTTCAAAAATCAATTGTGCGGTTTATTCACGATCTTGGAAAATTCAATAGGCATTGCAGAAAGGTGCCTCATCAATTGACAGAAATTCAAGCTCAAAAAAGTTTTGAGAAATGCTCGACTTCATCTATTGATTTTACCAATTTCATGCAACTTACGGTGGATGGTTGATTTTAAAGAACCCAGCTTTACTGATAGTCAGCAAGACTGATATGCTTCAAAAGCTTCATGAAATGTACTAAAAATTATGGAGACTGGTGTCAAAACATAATGTATTAAAAATTTTTAAATATTTTTTTTAATTCAGGAAGTTATCAATATTTAAAATTCAGATTTAATCACAAAAACAAATTATATTTATAACTATTTAACAATTGAATATAAAAATTAAAGTTAATCGAATAAAAAATACTAAGTACTATTTAAAAGATTTTAAAAATTAATGTGAAATAAAATTAATCGGAAAATAAATATTATTTTAAAGATTAAAATTAAAATGGTTGTAATCAGAATAAGTTCCATGTAAAATATTATTAAAATCCAGTAATTTCCGGATATAATAAAGTGTCTTTTGTTAGAATTTTTTTAAAAATAATCGATTTTCTGAAAATGGAAAGTACAATATAGTACTTAGTTAAATGTTACTCTCTAATATAACATTTAAACATGCAACTATATCGACTAGCTATCACAATTACAATAATCACCTCACTCAATCAAACCAAAACACTAAGAGGCATACCGCACAATTCATTTGTAAAATTTAGAGGACAACACTTAGATGTGACACCAAATTTAGTAAAGAATAGTGTAAGTCAGTGGTGTGTTACAAAACTATGGAGTGTAGTTGCGTTTTACTGTTGAATAGAATTGTGGTGACAGAAAAATTTTGAAATTTTTGAAATCAAGCGCAGAGGAGGAATGCTTTAACAGATCGAGACGGAATTTATGTAGCATTTTAAGAGCTTGAGTGTTTGATGGAATTCGTTCATTAGCATCACCGGAACTTTCATCACCAGAAATATCATTCACGGTCTCACCCTTTGATGGCAACAGATAATGGGTTGTCGAATTAACCACATAAGTTTCTTAGTTAGAGCATACTTGGATTGTTTAAAAAATTTAACATAACTGAAAGCATAACTGAGTGGCTGTCAACAAGCGACATGTACACAACAAATTTTATTATAGCCGATTGTAGTTGTTTATTTTTGCTTCAGTGGACCGCAAAATATTTTATTAAAACCGATTAAAAGTAAAAACGTTTATGCACTCAGATGCTGTTGCCACGAAATAATTTCACTATATCAGTTTTTTTATTATATCCGGAATATACTGTAACTATAATAAGTTTAAAGTTTAATTAATTTAAACATATTGGATTTTTCCATTTTGATCTAATTCTTAAACTTGAATTTATTAAAAACATTTTACAAAAATAGGTTGGTAAAATTAGCACGATAATCATATTTTATAATTGGAATAAATTTGCGATACTGCGAATTATAAATTTGTAGCAAAATAATATAAATTTAAACATTGTTCAGTAATTATTTATAGTTAAATTAAGTAGATTTTAAAATTTATTGAAATATGATTCTGTAAATTTTTTGTAATTTAAAAAAGAAATAATAAATTTAATTTGTAAAAATAACAATTTTAATTAAATAACGTATCAGTATTTATAATTCAGTATTTTTACGTATAATCAATCTTATCGAAAAGAAAACAATAGAAAAGTTCCTCAACAAAAATTGTTTGAATAATTGTTAATTGTAATAGAATTATTGATCACCTAGGATGCGGCCCGTACCCCACCCGTGCCCGTTGCCCGTACGGACACGAAATATACTAAATACCTGACTAAGTAGATAATTTTAAACTTATCATATAATTAATATTTGATTTTTATCAATTATTGTGTTTTTTACCATTTAGTTTTTACCAAATTTTTTGAAATTCCATTAATAATAACACGAAGAAACCACGCTTAAATTACAGGAATCTGGAAGAGGCGCAATCTGCAATGTTATTAAGAGAAAAAAGCTTTTAATTATTAATTACATTGTTAAATTAAATCTATTTCTTGAAAAGTAGTATGCTTTGTCTATTCAAGACATTGACATCCTTTCAAAATGGATGGAGAGTATGAAAATTCATGATTTTGAAAGATATGTTGCTGAAATTGATTTTAATTTTTTCAAAAGTTTCGGATCGATTAATTCGATTAATCAAATACAAGATTCGAAAAATAACTTTAAGTGAAGTTTCTGTGGAAAAAAATTTTAATATTCACAAGAGAATTCACACATCTTTAAGAGCCAGTCTAAAGGAAGATATTGTTGAAGATATGCTCTTAATTCAATATAATCACTTATAAAAGACTTGAAAATGATGATACTGATGAAAATCCTGTCGAAAATGAATATGAATCTTAAAGTGATTTTTCTTTTTGTTCTTTTTGTATTCCTTTATTTGTTTTTCTTAATGTATTAATACATTGTAAATAATATATAATACATTGGGTGTACAACTAATTAATTTCGTATTTTTTTGTTAAAAAAACCATTTATTTAAGTATAAAATTTCGTAACAAATACGAAATTAATTAGTTGTACACCTAATATATTATATAACAATTAATAAAATCCGAGCCCGTTACCCGTACCACCATGTCCGATACCCGTAAAATCAGCCCGTGCACGTACAGGCCGCACCCTAGGTGATCACGAACCCACCACAAATTAAAAGAAAAGGTTGGAAGTTAAAATATTTTTAGTTTAAATAAAAATAGAAACTTATTTATAGCAAGTCATTGAATACTATTCCTAAATAGAAATAAATTCACAGAAAGATGTAAATAATTGATTTAGAAACAAAGAACAGTAGAGAGGAAAATAAATGTTGCAAAAGAATAGCTAAAAACAATTGGTTATTGGCGGATTTTTCAATATCGAAATAAAAGAGGAATCAAAATATAATTATAATTAAAAACTAAATAACTCTGTAAAAGAAACTTATTTCAAATCTTATAATTCTCGGTGAAAATATAAATTTTTAATGTGATATAAAATACTTGGACACTATGTTTCGGTTAGGTCCTAACCGAAAGATTATATTTAACAAAAAGTTGTAAAGAAGTTGTGACGAATATTTGGTGTGTTAATGTTTTTGTGTAGTGTTTGCATGTTTACATGTTTACATGTTGTGTATTGATTTGGGATTGTGTCTCTCCTAATCAGGTGGATGATTAATATTTTAATTCTTAAAATCTGAAACTAATTTATTCAAATTTAGATTTAATATTCAAATTTTTAATTGTTATTATTGTAAATTTTAAATAATTTTATTGATTTTATTTTTGTAAATTTTTAAATAATTAAATCCAATTAATGTTTAAAAATCATTATAAAAACTAATTTTATTTTAACCAATAAAATTTCTATTAAATAATTTTCGTCAAGTTAGTTCAGATTTAGGATGAGAAATATTAAACATTGACTGATGGACTTAAGTGTGAGCAATACTAATGATTGTCATAGAGATGATTAAAAATGTGAATGTAATAAATGTGCTATCAAATGTGTGAGTTCTCTTAACTGAAGTAATTATTCATGAAGCGAAACAATTTTTTACTTGACGAATAACAAATTTATAGACAATCGATAGTCGAAATTGAGCTCGCCAAAACTGTGCATCAACAACTACTATCTCACATTATTTATTTTTACAAAACGTCTAGTTTGTGCCTTTGCTTTTCTGGTCTTATGAAATATTTTCAGTAACAACTAAGAGTAAAAGATTGTTTAGGCTTTACTAGGCTTTAAACTTAATTGTAAAAAGGGTGTTTTTAGAACAGAATGATCCAAAGATCCATTTTCCTAAAATGGTATTGAAAAACGGTCTATAAACGTTTGAGAGTGATCTTCTAGACAAGGGAAATATGAATCCAACGCAAAAAAATGTAGAAAATCATTGAAATATACATCAGATTCTCTTATTATTTGTACGGTAATTTAAAATCATTCGCTGGTGACCAAACCTAATTAACTATTGTATTCTATTTTCTTTTGATATTAGACAAGTACGAGGGGTGTCCCAAAAGTTCACGGACTGAGAGAATATGGAGTTGTCACGTGTGTGCGTGACTGTAAAGCGCGGTGTGTGTACGATGACATGAGGGGGGAACCAACCAATTGTAATTGAGGTGAACTCTCATTGGAAGGAAGACACCCCCACTGCAGATATTGTGCACCGTCTTTGGTGATGCCGCTATGAGAAGAACGGCTGTCTTTAAGTGGGTGCAACGATTCCAGACAGGGCGTCAATCATTGGAGGATGATGAACGCAGTGGGTGGCCAACAACGTCCGGATCTTAAGAAAATGTGAAAGTTATCAAGGAAGTCATTCTTGGTGACAGATGTCTCACTATCTGTGAGAGAGCAGCTATTACAGGCGTTTCTAAAAGTCAGGTGCACCGCATCATGTCAGAGGAGCTGCATATGAGGAAACTGACTACCATGTGGGTGCCGCGCCTCCTCAACAACGACCAGAAGGCTAATCGAAAGTCTGCTTGTCAAGAACTGCTGCAACTGGTTTATGATCTAGGTGAGGCGTTCTGGTCACGGATTGTGACAGTGGACGAAACGTGGCTCCCGTTTTATCTTCCTGAAACCAAGGAGCAGTCCCGTCAATGGCGCCGCCCAGGTGACACACCCCCTTTAAAGGCGAAGACCGTCCCTTCAGTCGGGAAGGTAATGGCTAAAGTTTTTTTTGGGACTGTGATGGGATAATTCACATTGATTACCTGCCAAAGGGGTTCACCATCAACAGTGCATACTACACGAACCTGCTCGACAAAGATCTGCGCAAAGCTCTCAAGAACAAACGGCGGGGAAAGTTGTCATCAATCCCATTATTGCAACAGGACAACGCACGTCCCCATACATCAAAGTTGACTGTCAGTACCGTGCAACGATTGGACTGGACACTTTTGCCTCACCCTCCATATTCACCGGACCTCGCGCCGAATGATTATCACCTTTTCTTGACATTGAAGAAACTACTTCGAGGACATCATTTCGCGAATTTGGATGAAATGAAAACAGCAGTCAGTGCGTGGATTGCGGAGACATCGCGTATTTACTTCGATAATGGTATTAGGAAGTTGATACAGAGATGGGAAAAGTGTGTGAAACTGAATGGTGATTATATTGAAAAGTTCGATAGTGATTCTGATGAGGATTGATCAATTTTGTTAACTGGAATAAACTTTTTAAATTTATTGTTACTTATCAGTCCGCGAACTTTTGGGACAGCCCTCGTAAACCATTTTAATTTATTATAAGCATCATATCGTTTAAATATGCATTCTAATATTATTATAAGATAAAGATTTAGCAAAGATTAACTAAACAATAATACAAATAGTTGTTACTTGTGGTAAAGTTAACTGATAAACGGAAACATATGCTGCTGGGACGAATCCTTTTTTATGAGAACTGACAATTTGTGATAAATCTTCAGCAAGAAACCAGCCTGTTTCACCGGTAGGGTTGGTATCAAGAATTTTGAGAATTTGATTGGGAACAAGTTGCAATTCATCTGATCTTTGGGGTTCATAATAAAAAATGGCATAAACAATTCCTGAATTGATTATACCTAGATTTTCTTGTTCCCCTGAACATAAAATATGAACCACAAATTTTTTCAACTAATAAAAAAATACAAAATAAATATTCTTCACACTGAGTGTCTTCTTGATTAGCTTTATTGCACTTCTGACTTGGAATTTCGTAATCGGAAAGAGTCATAGAAAATAAAGAAGCACCATGTTCAACCAATAATTTTGATATTTGTTTATTATTACAACAAGCTGAACAATGCAGAGGAGTCCATCCATCCGCATCACTGGCATTTACGTCTGCACCAGATTCAAGCAGGAATAGAACTAATTTTGGATCAGAAGAACACACAGCATTATGGAGTGCAGTTATTCCATCAATTGTTTTTTTTGATATGTTTGGCACCTATAAACTTAAATCAAGAAACTTTTTTTACTTTTTTTAAATTAACCTTTGGTATTAGTTCTTTAGCGAGCTCAAAATCTGGCTCAAGACATGCATCAAGTAATAAAATATGGGGATCAAAAATCGCTCTTCTTTTTTGTTTTTGAAGTTTAGGAGGTCCATTCAATTTAACTGATAAAATTCCGTCTGTTGGTTCTAAATTTGATAATTTTAATATCATACTTCAGATGATTTAATAAAAAAGTCATTTCAATTTTATAATAGGTTTTATTAATTTACTAAAAAATAATTATAAATTAAAGTTTTGGTGAAATCAGATTATATTTTTTGATATTGACTATAGAAAAGATAAGTTTAAATTTTAAAGGATAATAACTGAAAGATTTTAATTGTTTATTTCTATTTATAATGTTATTGGGAATTTTCAGAATAATTTTAATATAAAACAATATCAGAACTCGATACTGGCATTTCCAATAATCACCTTTTATTTTCGCCAAAATATGTATGGGAATCTTGTTTCAATATTAAATGTAAGTCAGTTCGATTTTAATTTCAGATTCTTAAAGATTTTGTATCATTAAATAAAAGTTTTCCAAAAAAATCATAAAAATCCGTAATCACAAAGGCTGACAATGTAGATAATAACTCCAGGTACTTATACCTATAGAAAAAGTACTTATTTCAATAAACTATTAACAACAATATGATTTTTCGAACATTTATTAATATCGAACTGTCATTACAACAATTATTCAAACTACTTTCGCAATTCGACATTTTTTCTTTAATATTATTAAGAACATTTAAACAAGTCTCGTTTGAATTTTTATTGCAATTACATTTAGAGTCATTAAAACTCTCAGAAGGTCTTTCATCGTTTGCCATCGTTCTAATTGGTTTTCTTATTTCTGTTTTTAATCATGATTATTCGAACAATTTTTCTAAGTTATTTTTTATAATATTTAACCTCTAAAAATATTAATTTTTACCATTTCTCCATAAATCCCAAAATAATAAAAATGACATCAAATTATTAAAAATGCATTTAATTTAAATTTTACTAAAAATTATAAAACTTAATTTTAATTGTGAAATTAAAGATATGAACTTATAAATGATTATTTTAATTATGTTCGAATATTCAATCCTTTAAATTTAATAAAAAATATCAATTTCCATCTGGATGGGAGAATCACCATTCTAAATTCAACATACATAAATCAACATACAGCATCCATACATTTACACATTCAAATAATTTAAAATATTCCTCACAGTACCAATTAAATTAACATATTAAAATTTAAAATTGCATTAAAAATTAAATATTACATTCGAAAATTTAAATATTATATTTGAAAAATATTTTAAATATTTATACTTTGTCTATGTGGTCCCTTCCTGTCTATTCTGTGTTTTATCATAGCCATATATCCTATATCACATTCGCCATAAAAAACTACTTGGTGTTTTTTACGATATCAACAATCCTTGGTTTATCTGCGACTTTCATTATTTCGTTGACTTTCTGGAATTGCTCCTCATATGTCCATTGCTACTGGATTAGGTTTCTAAATTACGTTATATAGGAAACTCCATATAGTTACAATTTTAAGTGGCTGCCATTTTTAAAAACAAAAATTGTCATAAATTCAATTAAAACATTTTATTAACACATAAAAATTAAAAAAAGGTTTTTACAAAACACTTAAAATGAATATTTTAAAAATCCAAAAAGTTAAATGTGTATTTAATTAAATCCTACATTAGAGAATTATAAACTCATTTTAAAATATTAATAATTCGATTAAAAATAATTGGGAATAATTCAATTACAAATAAGTTTTAAAACTTTTAAAAGAAAAAAGATTAACTAAAAAATGAAATTGGAAAAATGAATATCGATTTTAAAAAGGAGAAACAAAAATACCAATGATAAAAAGTTGTTTAAAAGGATAATTACTAAAGACAATTGAGATGGAAATTTGTTTGAATATATGTGTAATATTATTAATAAATTTCTGATCATGACTTCGAATTTAGAGTTAAATGTTGAAGACAACATAAACGCAACTAACAACTTTATTTCGACTTGTATACTTGAGCTTATATTTTTAAATTATGAATAATGTTTTTTTTATTTAATGAACTTAAAAGATTTTTTAAGCTTATATTTTAAATTTAAAAATATATTTTAATGGAAAATTTTTTAAATAAAAATGAATACTATATTTATAGAAAAAATTACCAATTTTAAGAGCATCTTTGGCTCTTTGCAGGCTTTCTTTGTAGACAAATACTTCTGTATTTGAAGCTATTGATGTGTTTTCTACACGGAATGACTGAGAATGGAGATGGTCAGGCAGACTATTTCCTTCATTGGAAAGGGCGAAATCATCATCCATTCTTTCGATTTCATATAAGGGAATGAATTTTTTCTTTAAATTCTCAATATCTTCATTACTTCCGGAAGACGCGGATCCTGATGTTGTTTGCTCATCATCTAAATCGTATTCTTCATAGTCATCATTATCTTCATCAGATAAATGAACCAGATCGGCATTTTTTTCAATGTTTTGATCAAAAACAACCATGCCTTGCATTATTTCAGTCATCTCTTCAACTTTATTTACATGTTTTCCATTTACCGAAGTTTTATTTGAATCCTCTACCTTGGATTGAGTAACAATTTCGTTTTTATTAGGAATTCCTAAAGGAATGTCGTCATGAGGAATTGAAGAAATGCTTATTTGTTGATCTGTGCCAGATGATGTTGATGAAGATGAAACAGTAGAAGAAAATGAGTCCCTCATTTGTTCCGCTTCGATAGTTGCTTGATTTAAAAATGTAGCATTTGGACCGAATTTCAAGGCTAAGTTCTCTTTCAGAATTTCGCTAGCTGCCTTTTTATACCTATTAAAATAGGTTTAATTTAATTTAAAAAGACTAGAGGTATTATTTATAACAACTTTTGCTATGATCTCAAGCAAAAGCAGCTCTTGCTAAAAATGGTACATTTAATGATCAAAATTACAAAACTTCATTAAGTTTTTAAATCAATTTAAACAGAAAAGTCGTCTTTATTTTAAAATAAATATCTATTGTTCCGCAAAATATTGTTTCATCAAGAAAAAACAAATAGCTTTATTTCAGAATAGGTATAAGTGACTTATTTATGAATTATACTTATAAACATGTACAAATTCATACAATGTGTGTCTGAATAAACGGAACACATATTTGTATACAGTAGCGTGCAAAATTCTGTGGACATTAAAAAATCATAATTTTCCCAATTAAGCCATGAATTTATAAGGTGGCAAGCTTAAATTTTGACCAGATATGTATTTTTATAAGCTTTTATGCTGAATAAATCGTTTTTAATTATGTTAATATTTTTTATGATGAACATTCAATTCTCAAATTTTAACCCGTGCAAAAATTTGCGGACAATTCATAAAATTCATTGTTTAAATAAAGTAAATGCTAATTAAATTTAAATATTAATTTAAGTATTAATTTTAAGTACTAATCAAATAAAGTAATATTTAGGATGACCAAAGGCCGAGAAATGTCAGAAGATACCAAGAAATTGATTGTTGGTGTTTGTCTTATAGGGAAAAAATCTTACAGACATATTACATAACTTTATATTGTTAGTAAGTCTGCAGTCGGTAGTCTTGTTAAGGGATACAATCAGCGCCATACCATAGACAAGAAGTCACGCAGTGGAAGGCCGAGAGTAACATCACAAAAAGATGATAGAATTCTTACAAGATTATCGAAATCGGACCCCCGAAAGAATGCTGTTGAATGGAATGAAATAATGAGAAAGGACTATAATGTTAAGTGTAGTGTGTATACTACAAAACGTCGTGTTCGGAAAGTAAGTTTATTTGGTCGTCGACCAGCAAAAAAAACCTTTGATCTCGGTAAAGAATCGAAAGACCCAATTTAAATTTGCAAAGGAACATCTTAACTGGATGTCCAAAGAATGGTCAAATGTTCTTTTTTCTGATGAATCGAAGTTCATGGTCTTCGACAGTGAAAGAATTGAGTAAGTAAGACGACCTGTTGGTAAAAACTTTGATCCAAAATATCAGCTACGTACGGTAAAACGTGGAGGTGGTAATGTGTTGGTTTGGAGTGCCTTTAGCCGTGAAGGCATAATGGACCTATCTATGTACAAGGATATCATCGGTACTAAAATGTTGCCTTTTGAAAAAGATTTAATGCCCCGAGATTGGGTATTTCAACAAGATAATGATCAAAAGCACACGTCCAAAACAGTACAGGATTTTTTCAGAACCAATAAAATTCGTGTTTTGAAGTGGCCATCGCAAAGTCCGGACTTAAATCATATTAAGCATATTTGGGAATACATTGATTGTCATTTAAAAGACAATAAGCCCGAAAATAAGAACGAGCTCTACGAAAGAATTCAAGATATTTGGAGCAGCATTCCTTTGGATGTGATTAACAAATTAGTCGACTCAATGTCTAATTGTTGTAAAGCAGTTTTAGCTTCGAAAGGTCATGCAACAAAATATTAATTAAATTTACAATTTCTATCAATTGTTGTCAAAAATATTTGTTTTTTTAATAAAATTTTGAATTGTCCACAGACTTTTGCACGGGTTATAATTTGAAAATTAAATGTTCGTCATTAAAAATATTAACAAATTAAAAAGAATTATTTAGCGTCAAAACTTATAAAAATTAAATATCTGGTCAAAATTTAAGCTTGCCACCTTATAAACTCATGGCTTAATTGGGAAATTGTGATATTTTTTACTGTCCACAGACTTTTGCACAGTACTGTAGCTGTAAACGCTTTGTTATGAGTAATCGCGTGATTTCTTCTGATACCACTTACAACCGTACATCGCTATACAAAAAGATGTGATGAAATATGAAATACGTAGAATCTACAAGAGGACGTGAAAAATAAATGAAATACCAAGTGAGCTAAAGAAAGGATCTAGCGAATCTCTTTAACCAAGGAATAGTCAGATTGAAAATTGATCAAGAAAATTTAAGTTTCCAAGACATAAGCATTGTAAATTCAACGTAAAGAGCTCACACCAGCAAACAAAGTACAGAAGAAATAACTATCTGAGGAACTTTTGAAATGCTGGCCAAGAGTGACATAGAAAAACGTTGTTCATAGACGCGATGTCTCATCGCTCCGACCATGCTCACCCGATGTTTACATGCGTTTGTAAAATTTATATATTCTAATATCTTAAGAATTATCGATGTTGTTTTGTATCAGTGTTTGATTCAATAGACAGAATTGGGTAAAGTTGGCCTTAAGCCAGGTTTGACATTGCAAAAAGCGTTTTGCAATTTGGTTATGCTTCAAAAAGAATAACTTTTTCAATAATTTTTTTAACAAAACTTAATTTATTTTAAGTTAAAAGCAATAAAGAATATATATTTTTCTCAAAATTAAAACGAATTAATCCGCTTAAGTTACATTACTTCGTTAGACTTATGTATTGAAAAGTCTTCAAAAAGAAATAACAAATCCATAATTAAATTAGATTACAAATCAATAAACTTTAAGAGATGACAGTCCAAAATGAACATTATTTTAACTCATATATACAAATCGTTGCATTTGCACAACACTACTACAGTTAGAACTCGTTTTATATTATATAAATAATACCTGAAATAATCTTATCTCAACCATGATACTGTCTGGACTTGCTGAGTGCGTATCAACTGAGTTTTCAATTCTAATCTATTTTTAATTGATTAATTATTTTCACTTATTATTCTAAGATTTATTTCTAGACCCACATGAGTTAATTCCAATACTGCGGATATGGAGCAACTTCGAATTCCATTCTAATTATATTAGCTACCATATTAACTTGATATTATTTAACCATTTATTAATAACTAGGACATGTATCACTAGTATGGGTACCTCTTATGATTTAAACGAGCATGTGTTGTTTATTCTTATATTACTTGAACTAAGTAAAGTATAAAAGAACGAGCAAAATATATTCATATAAATTTAAATATACATGCTATAATTATTATAATAATTATGAACATTTTAGGAATAGAAGAAATATATAATACTTTTCTTGATATTCTTTATAATTTTTTTGAAAGTAAATTTCATGAATGGTGTTTCTTGAAGCAAATCTGGCTGGCATTCTGGAATTTGGTGAATTAATAAAAGACAGTCGACGTTTCACAGGGGGAGAATTAGTGGCTGCTTTTGCAAGAGTTGATGAAAAATTGATTGGATTAGTATCCGAACTATCTGCAGCAAGAGTGGCTGATTCATCAATGGAAATTTTTTGTTTCTTATGAGGAATTATAATACCAATTGGTTTGGCTTTACTGGAATGTTTTGTTTCATTTATAACTGGTGCTTTCGTTTTACTAAATTGAAATTCATGTTACATGAAAAATATTTATAAAATAAAACGATATTTATAATTCATATTTCAGGAATTTCGAAGGCAACAAAAAAAATAAAACAATAAAAATATTTAATTCTACAAAAGGTGTAAAAAACTCACCATAAGGACAAAATTTTTAAGATTGTCGTATTGCTCCTGAATTTTTTATAATATGCGTCAGCCATTTAAATTAGGTTATGTTTAAAGTTTTAGTTCTACAACTGTAAGTAATCGGGATTTACACAGCGTGAAAATATCAAGGAAGAAGACAATTATGGAAGTAGATTTAAGCACAGAAGAAAAATGTCCAGAACGAAGACAATTAAAAGAAGATTGATCACAGAAAGAAATATTACCAAAAAATATCGAATTTGCAGATATCACACCATAAATCGATTGTTTGCATTAATGAGACATAGGTGAAGAGACTTGCAATGTCAAAAGAAATCATGAATTTATTTTTATTATCAAAATCTAAGTTTTAAATAAATTCAAAGCTATCCTTGTAATGGATGTAATTACATATACATGGAAAAGAGTTCTCATCATTTTTAAATTATAAGACAGAAATTAAACATTCAAAAAATATTTCATAAAGAAATTAAACTAAACATGGCTTCCTAAAACATTTAACTTTATATTATTTTCCATCGTTCCAATCCTATATATATATATATATAGAATTGTTGTGAATGAAGCCTGAAGATTGTAGAAAATCCACTGAAATATATTGCAAAAAAACTACTTTATTGAATGGCGTTATTAGTTAGCATCAAAATAATTTACCATTATTTTTTAAGTTTCTTATTATAATTTTCGTTATTTATTTATCCCACGTGTTTCTTTACCAATAAATATTTACAAATTGATTTATATAATGCGGGAGATAATTCGACCTGTGAAAATATTTGATTGTGAAAAAAGTGATAAAAGAAAATGAAGTTTTCAATTGCTTCCGAAAGTGAAAGCAATGTAAATGTTGGATCGAAACAAAAGCCAATGGGACAGAGAGGTTAGAAATTGATCATACATCTGAATGAGCACCAATTCATAATATTTTTAGGGAGGGGTTACAGACCTGATAGGATTTTCTAAACGAAATATCATGTGATGTCAAAAATTGCATTTTATTTTCTCATTTACAACGTACACAAAAGAAAAAGCATCGCAAGTGTCACGAACTAAATGGAATATAACTGTTGCGAAAATTCGATGCTTTATTGCCTATCTAGATGCACTTTGTGCATTTGAGAAAAACAATTTCAACAATCTTTATCTATGGAATAAGAAATGGAGTTCAGATTTTCTTTCAAAAACTATTAGCAAAGTTTTAGTGAAATTCTACAATTTATCCGATTCGAAAAGAGTAGTCACCGAATGAATTGTTTACGAACTGATAAATTTGGGCTGAATTGCGATTTATTGTACAAATTTATAGAGAATAGTCAAAATTGTTACAAGTCTGGTGCACATGATATTATTGATAAATAAATTTTCCAAACAAAAGGAGATAGATTTAGCCAATATTTGCCAAACAAACTAAGTTTGGAATAAAAGTCTGGCTAGCATCTGATGTTAACCAGAGATACATGTATTCGCATACTTGTGAAAGGTAGAAAACAGAAAATCTTCAGTTCAAATTGAAGAGTTTGTTTTTATCAAACTAATGAAACCATGTATAGGGTGTGGAAGAACTATAATCATAAAAAATCTTTTACGAGCATATCATTAACTTGAAAATTACCAGATACAAAACGAATATGGTTAGAACAATCTGTTGAAATAAAAGAGATTAACCAGAACTTCCCAAACAGACAAAATATGGTATGTCACGCTTTTTGACAAAACTGTATAAATCTAATCACTGTATGCTTACTGCTTTTAAAAGTATACCCAATAAAGTGTTTCTATTAAGCTAAAATGCAAATTTGTAATAATTGAATAAATAAATAAATTTAATCCTAAAATAATCAGATTTTTAAAAGCATTAGATTTGAAGTTGATTCGATGCACCAAATGTCAAGAATATATTTCGTGAAATCAAAACTTCAAAACATTTTTTATTTAAATTATTCTTTCCAACGATTTTTATGATTCAGAAAAGAAAGACCAAGAAGATATAAATTGTTCTCATATTCATAATTTGACTCTTTATTAGACGGATCAATTGACACATTGTTGAAACAGGAATACACGAATTGTGGGTAAGTTTAATGTTAATATAAACATTTCCAATACTTACCTAGTATATTTTGCTTTATATTTACCAACAATTCAAGACATATTAAAATATAATTTTTACTATTTTTTAATAACTAGTCATTTACAAAAAAAATGAAAATAAGATCTGTAAAAATATGTAGAAATGTTAAAAGTATTTACGACTAAATAGAATCTGTATACTGTAATATTTATGTATATCTATTTCACATGATTTATTTATTTGTAATCATCATTCACTGGACAAATTTTATTCAATTACTTAATATATAATGAATGGTTAGATTATAAGATTATAATGTCGCATTTCTAAAAAATCGTATTTTGAAATTCAATTTAATTATCAACCCGTTGGTGACTACAGTTTCTTTTAGATCTGTTGTCGATTTCTATTGCTCTTATTATAAAAATGATAATTTTGCGACATTATTAATCCGATATTATGTGTAGCCGATATAATAGTTATTTTAAAATATTTATTAGAGGCATATAGGGATTTAAACCAGAGATTTTATTATTATTTCACAATTAAGTGAGTCATACTTTGGAAAAATAATTACAAGATAGTTTGCAAAAATATAATATAGTATGTCGACAAATTTCTCTTCTCCAATTTAGACATTCATATTATTTTCAATAAGTTTGTGTTTATTGTTTTAATACAAATATTTATATATAGAAGAAAATTATTGAGTCAGTGTATATAGTTTTTGCTTTTGTGGCAATGTAGATTTTTAGAAAAGATATTCCTACCAGGAGTATTGGAAAATGGTACCAGTGTTCTTAGAATTGCCTTTAATATTTAATTGAAATATGATTATATCCTTTTTTTCTATTCATTATTCTCTTTTTTTTGTAAAAAATGACAGTTATTCTTGATTGATGATTGCATTTATTTTAATCAAAAAATCTTTGTCAAAAACGAAAATATAAGTTATTAAGAACATTTAGACAAGTCGCGTTTGAACTTTTATTACAATCACATTTAAGATCATTATGACTCTCAGAAAGTCTTTCATCGTTTGTCATCATTCTAATTGGTTTTCTTATTTTTCTTTTTAATCATGATTATTCGAACAATTTTTCCAAGTCATTTTTTTAAATACATTAATTAATATTAATTAAAAATAATAAATTTTACCATTTCTCAATAAATCCCAAAATAATAAAAATGTCATCAAATTATTAATTTAATGTTAAAAATACCGTTTTAAACTTAGAGATATAACTTCACAACACTTTAAAATTCTGTGCACTCAATTTAAAAATTATTGGGAAAGAGTGACACGTGAAGCGTTATATATAAGATCTTTGGATCCTAAAATTAACGTTCAAACTGCACTCTACAACTTTGTTGAGAGTTTTTAAATGATGTACTGATTACGCATTGATTACATAATCATTAACTGCACTATATAAGTAAATTTAGTTTGAAAAATCATTTGTTCTGACGATGACGGTTAAACTGTCGAAATTAATAAATATTTTTAATTGGCTTTCGAATTTTGAAATTATTAAAAATACATTCAATTTAAATTTTACCAAAAAATATTAAACTTAATTTTAATTTTTAAATTAAAAATATGAACTTATAAAATGATTATTTTAATTATTTTCGAATAGTCAATCACTTTAAATTTAAATAAAAAAATACCAATTTCCATCTGGGTGGGAGAATCACCATTCTAAATTCAACATACTTAAATCAACATACAGCATCACTACATATACACATTCAAACAATTCAATTCAAACCGTAAAAAGACTACGATTAAGATTGTTCATCTGTGACAATACTGGTTCATAAAAAGATATTAATGAAAACTGAGTGGATTTAACCATACTATTTAAAGCGAGGTTAATCGGTTAGCAATTAAAAACGTGTTAACACAATTTATACATACTTCAAAGGATTACATCAGTTTTGATAAATATTAATTAATATTAATAAGTAGCAATTAATTTTCACTACTTGTAATTCAAATATAGATAAGAATCTGAATTTAACAAAAAAAAAGTTTTAAAAAATCAATGATCTCGAAAAAAGAAACATAATAATTCTTGTGCGACAACTGTTAGAAATTGATTCTCAAAGGGTCATGATAACTAAATGACGGTTAATTCATAATTTAGTGAAACAGAAAACCTTACTTAAAAATGTAACAATCAGATCCTATGACAAAAAACAATCACCTTTTCGAACTGATGCGCAATTACTTCTTTAAATAACTTCTTTGTAAAACAAGTTTTTATAAAAAGTGGGAAAATCTCGATTACAATAATTTAATTAAAGAATATTTGATGTAAAGTTTTATTTCAATGAATTCTTTTAAACTGATGAAATAAATTCATTGAAAATAAAATTATATTTATGGTTTAAAATAAGAATTACTAGAATAAATTAACTTTCTCTAATAATAATTATTTTTTATTTGTATATTACTAGTTTAATAAGCATAAATAAAGTACCTTTTTCGAAAAATAATGAAATCAATTATCAAACATGAATTTTATCATCATAACTGCATGTCCTTTAATAAACATCATTAATCAAGAATTTTCTAAATACTTCGAAAGTTTTTTCTGCAAACTTTTATGAAAATAACAAGATAAAAAAGCAACAATTGTATCATATTCAGTTGAACTTCCTTATGAGATTTATAAAACCCAATATCAGTTTTCTTTAGATATACTTTCATTTCATTATTTCCTGTTTATTAAGAAAATATTTAAACAGCAATTTTTCTTTTTATAAATTGCGATGTTCTATTGTTTTTCTGAATTTGCAATTATTTTGATTTTAGTTATTATTAACAATTATTTTAAAATTTTGAATTTAGTTGTCTCAAGTTAGGAATAAAATATTTAATAAGCATATAAATAGTAAGCGTGATTATATTTTAAAATAGGTTTTTAGTACTTAAGAGTCTTATAAATTAACAAAAATTGGGAAATTCTAATAGTGTTTCAACCATATTTAGTGTTCCACTTAAAATTTTCTGTCATGTTAACGTTTTGATACAATTAACTCAATGGCTGTGCAGGAAATCCTTGATCTGTTAGATTTTTTTCCGCAATTTACTGATTGGGATATTTATTAACAAATTTCCACTGTATAAACACCTAATTTGCATGCAATATTATTGTCGGGGTTCTTTTTGGTGATCTTTAAATTTTCGATAGTTTTAAAAAATCATATTTATATTTTAAATAAATCAAAAATAATATTAAAAATTTTATTAATTTGAAAATAATTAATTGTTATAAATAATCTGTAAAATAAATATTTAAAACCAAAATTT
>MQRK01245703.1:19033-30765 GCA_001938485.1 Girardia tigrina
TTACATATCACATAACATACACACAAACACGCAATCACATTCAGACATAAAGAAATTACCTAATCACACATACCAAAGCGGAAAGCATATTAAAAACCGCATGCAAATATGAGGCTCACAATTTGACTGAAGTCAATACAATCCACACACATACTCAATCCGAGAAGTTAATTGACGGACAGCTTTTATAAACTATTTATGTTTGATTAAGTTGTATATCCGTTCTTCAGATTGATGTTCACTCAATCTTATTAAATTAAAGAGATTTCGCTATTTTTTAACTCGTTCATAATCGTCATGAAAAATCTCTCAAACATAATAAATTTGAAATTAGTTATACTATCTCTGAACACATGATATTTCAGTAAATATTAGCAAATACTTTAACTGCGTTTCTAGTTCTTTTTATTTAATAAACATTTATTTATATTTTTGATTTAATTTCTTTTTTTTTAATTTAAATTAGTTTTTATTTTAATTATTTAATCACTGTTATTTAATTTATTTAATTATATTTTATTTATTTAATTTGAAACTGGCAAATAAATGTTCGGTCAAAATTGGCAATTCTCCGCTCCAAATTTATTGTAAATATTTTGTATAAAATATGTTGTAAAAATTTAAAAAATTCTAATTTCTATCATTATATTGGTGTTTATATATTTTGTGATATCAAAGCATCTTCTGTTCAGTTTTTTTTCTATATTTATTTGCATATTTTTCATATTGTAGTAAAAACATTATTATTAAATATTTATATTAAAATGTTATTAACTCTTTTAAAAAGAATTTTCTTTAAATCGGAACTGTCTACTCTCAAATCGAATAATTAATTAATTTAATTAAGTTTTCTACTAATATTTAGGCGTTACGTTTTCTTGGAAAACATTTTTGCTGTTAATAAATTATTTATATTAAACAAATTTCTTTAAGAAGTATAGTTTTTGTTAGTTATTATATGAAATTAAATTAAATTACGTATTTAGAACTCTATAATTAAAGTTCTTATAATCTTCATTATCATGAAATGATCTAGGAATTTGACAAATTGATTTCAGTATTCTTTCCTTCTCACTATAGATCAACCCTTAAACATTGAGACAATCCTGTAAAATCATAAAGTTAAATCTCTAAAGAAGGGATAAAATAGGACGACAAGTATTGAGATAATAATCCCACCATCAGGTCAATCCACACCGTTTACTCAACTAGAACACTATAATGGACCTAAAATAAAAAAAACATTTTACTAATAAATCATTTGATTAAAATGCAATATTTTTTTTATTTTTTCCAAAAAAAAATCTTCTGCAAAATTACACTAAACGTGATCAACTCAATTCTAGAGAACAAACCTTTGCCAGCTATGGATTGCCATTTGCTAAAACTATAGAACAAACGTGTTGTTCGGGATTCAAATATTATCATTTCTATATTATTTATAAGCGATAAATACAAATATTAAATAAAAAAAATAAATGAAATATATATTAAAAATAACAAATAATTGTGATTGAAAATTATTCGTTTTGTTTTATTATGCGATTTGTTTGAAACGATTATGTGATGTTTTGATTTACGAAAGTTTGGACGGAAAATGTTTTTGGAATGAAAAACAAATGATTTCAATTAATCGAATCGTTTTTTTAAATATTACTAATTTTGGTAATTATTCACAATTTTATCAAATGTCTGAAAATTATTCAAATGTCAAATTGTTTTGCGATGAGTTATCGACGTCTTTTTTCAATTCTACTGTTCAATCGGAAAACGATATTGTTGATTTAAATGAATCATTAGAAAATAATTCTCATCGCACAATCAATGAGATTTTACCTAATCTGGCGTCGAAAACGAAGGAATTTAATGAATTATTTGAGAAAAGAGACGATTTCGAGTCGGTGATCGGAACATACCGCAAAAATCTCGAACAATGGGAGAAGATATTCAACAACGCCAGAATGAATTGGGGAAAATAAATGATGTCGAAAAGAAAATTATTTCACCATTTGAAATTATTAGAAATTTATGCAAAGAAATTAAAAAGAATACATTCTTATTAAAATGGACCCAGCACAAGCATACCAAGATCGATATCCCATCAAAAATTCCACCGTTTGTGCCTGATATCTCCGTCCGGTTCTCGGGGCAATTCGATGATCAGGCGGAACACATGTCGTCATCGTCATTAATGGCCATGCCTTATCAGACGAAATCTGCTTGAGTTTTTACTTAATATTGCGATTGGTGAGTGATACATAGGGAATGTGATTTCAAATATGACTGATGCAAGTATTGTTGTTTTGGACTGCTGAAAGTACCTTTACAGTTGGTCATAAGAGAATTAACCAAAACTTCTGCTGTGAACTTTTTATTAAGAATGAAATTTTTTAAATTCAGAAATAATTCTTTATGAACTTTGTCTTGAAAATCTAAACATTTCGTCCACATACATTTTATATACAGATGGTTGTTTAACTGAATAAATTTAACGAATATATGTTTCAATGAGGTTGCCATTTCTTTGTCAGTTTGAAATATTAATAATTAAATAATTAAAGTTAACTAACTATATTTAAAAATGTTTAAAGTATTTCTTATTAAAACATACAATCTTTAATTAAAGAAATAATATTTTTTCCGGAAAAATAAATGAATATATATTATAAAAGCAATGAAAATGTTTGATCAATAGGTTCGTAACAAATATGTTGCTTTTACTATATATGTAATACTTAAGCGGTGAGGTAACTAGGCTAATTAAAGATAGTAATTTAATTAGCCTAGTTGTATGCAAATTCAATCGAAAACAATATAAAAAAAATCTGAATTTGTTGTAAATAACTCTTTAATAAATGGGATAACAAAACAATACACGAACCTATTGTTAATGTTACGATTCTCAGATTTAATAGTCACTTTATAATTCTTAAGTACGAGACACGTAATTGAATTGGCGACGAAAAAAATGGCGATTTCTGTTGATAATTCTTCGGATTTTTCGTTATTGTAAATTAACTTATCAGACTGGGAAAGATATGGAAATGGATTGACACAATGAATATTGAATATTATATTGATTGGGTATTCTGGATAGTTTGTGTTGACTTGAGAAATTGGTAGGAATGATTCGATTGTGTTAACCGAGTAATAGATATGGTCGAATGTTCCGCAAAATGTTCGAAGTGCTAGAAATGATAACACTAACATCGATAAATAAGTTTAGCGAAATGATTTATATTTTTCTAAAGGAAATTTCTGTTTCCTTTAGTGGGGCGAGAAGTAATATTCGTTTAATTTATCGCTAGGCGATTTTATTGATTTGTTTATTGGATTTTTATATCATTTAATAAAGTCCAAATTTCTATTGTTATTTCCTCTCACTAATTTGATTGAATTATATTTTGATATTGCGAAAAAAATTATGATACACTTAAAAAGAAATAAAAATGTGCATTTACATATATAATGAGAAATGTGATTCGTACTTCTTGATGCAATCTTTAGATTGAGCCATACTGATTTTTTTAAAATGAAAAAATAACAACTTTAGTTTTTCCCATTATATAATGGTATACGATACAGTTTAACTAGTTATTATAATTATCCATAATGAAAATAATAATAATAAAAATTATATTATTTGTTATGTCATGAATGAAACTAAAAAATATATCAAAATCATTTATAAATATAAAATAAATTATTAAACACCAAATATTAAGTAATAAAATCTTTGGGAATATTTTTTTACTTTTTCAAAATTAATAATTACAATCGATGTTCCAAATGGATAATTAATAAATAACTTTTTGATTTTGAAGTAAGATTGCCCGGTTTAAATGTCATTCCCGCCAATCAAATAATAAAATCTATCAAATAAAATTTTTTTAAAAAATTCCAAAATCATTTTGATGAAAATTAACATTTAAAATATAAAAAAATATAATAAGCATATTTATGAAATTTATTAATAATAATAAATATAATTAATTTATATATAATTAAATTATCATATATTGTAAAATAAATAATATGCATCAAAAAATTAAATATATTTTTTGAATATTTTTTTATTTTTTTTTCAAAATTTATGTTTCTTTTTAAATACTTTGTAAAAATCATTAATGTTTATATAAAATAATAAAAAGACAATAAATTATTTCCTGTTGAAACAATTAATATTGAAGTACCAATTGAATGGAAATTCCCAAAATAAATCGTGTCTAGTTATTTTATTACTTAGGCTTTAATTTTAATATAAAAACTGGTAAAAAATAAATATATTTTTGAAATTATATATATATATATATATATATATATATATATATATATATATATTGCCTTTTGTTTTCTAAATTATGCCATTTTGTTAGAAAAATTTTTTGCATGGGGTTTGAAAAATCATGGGACCAAAAGATATGAATCATTTGTTTAAATGCGACTTTGAGAAGGTTTATACAGGGGTTGGCCATAGTAATGGAAGCGCATAACAGTTGGAAATTATAGTTTCAATATGTTATAAACAATCAAAACTTGATATATTTTAATGTTTTTTTCGTTTATAATTTTTATTTGATATGGTTATTTAAAATAGCTGTTGTATACAAAACAATGGCAGACCTCTCTAACTTACACAGACCCAAATAATTAGTCTTGAAATTGCAGGCGCTATTATAAAGGAAACTACCCAAGTACTGAAGGTACTGTATTATTAGTAATGACATTTTAGGTCTAAAGTCAAAGTCCAGACTATATGACTCTAAATTGGTTTTTTAAAGAGATTTATTTTTCTAAATTTATGTTTTATTTTTAAATTGTTTGTAACAATCATTATTTTTGTAATAAAATAATAATAAAAATGCAATAAATTATTTTCTGTTGAAAGAATTAATATTGAAGTACCAAATTGAATGAAAATTCCCAAAATAAAACGTGTCTAGTTATTTATAACTTAATTAATTTTTTCTAATTATTTTAATTATAAGTAAACAAACATTACATTTTATAGGTTTATCAAAAAGAAAAAGTTTTACTAGAATTTAAATAATATATTATTTTTATTTATTTTCTTTAAATCAGCAAGCTACAATTATTAAAACAAATTTTAGATTAAACTCAATGGATGAGCGCCTGTAGATAGGAACTCTTCAGAAAATAAAAGAATTAAGAAATTATCACTAATTACTTTCTATGTTTACTTTATATAATAATATTAGACTGAATTACTTAAATAAAATAAAATTTTTAAACAAAAATTATCAAAAAAAAAATAATTTTATATATAATTATTCTAAAAAATAAATAAAATAATTTTCTCATGTAATCGTCATTTAGAAATTTTTTATCATTTTTATTTTTTATTTTTTTGCGAAATAATAAATAATAATTATTTGAAGACAATAAAACATAATAAGAAAATTAATTTAATAAAATACTTAATGTACATAATGTAGTAGTTAGACAAATTCATAGAAAAACCCTGATAAAGCAATACGAAAATATATTTTGATATGGTTAAGGTCAATTTTTTGTAGCAATTAAAGCCTTTACTTTTCGAGGTTTTGATTTATACAAATTGCTTATGATTCCAAGGGTATTTGTCCAAGAGAAAACATGCACTTCTTCCTTTTTAAACTACAATAGCTAAAATCATTTTTCTACTTTAATCTCTAAAATGAACTAAAAAAGCTAAAAAAACTGTTGAGGTGTGGTAATTGGGGAGGCCAGGTTGAATGCCAAACTTCATTAGAATGTTCCTCACGTTATTCTTTACCAATTTTAGTGCTATTATTTTGAACTATACGATTAACTCGGTCACCTAAAAGTACAAACTAGGCTCGGCTGTTAATTCTTCCAAAAAATAATTTATTAACTTGACGAAGTTTTAAGAAATAGAACCCGAATCATCACAGAACATACACCATTATTTAAGAGTTGAAAGAAACCAGTCTGAATAAAATGCTTCGTTTAGCTGTCTCCAAATGTACATTCAGATGGATGTCAGAATTGCGGTTAACAATCATTTGTCAGAGTAAGTTACATTTTTTGACTGATCGCGAAAAAAACAACTTTTAAAACGCTTTGAAACATTTTTTTAGTAGCCAAATTTTTCTTATCGCTGCTCTTTCATGAAAACTAGAATCATGTAGCTCCATACCAACAGTGTTTTAAAACATCTATGTTTTGTAGGTGTCCTTGAGCTCTTTAGTCATTTTGGGAGCTGTGATCTAGTTCAAAAGTCTATCTCAGACAACTTCAACTTTCAGAAAACATTATGTCTTACTGAAGTAATCTAGCGGAAAAAATATTTTAAAAATGTAAAATTTATGAAAAACGGAAAAAAATATATCAATTTTAATGTTTTTTTAAGATCGAACTTTAGATCTTTTGAAGTTTCTTCATCGCTTCATTTACCAAAGCACAACGATTTATCAGATCATTAAATAGTTAGGTCTGATAAATTGTAAAACCGAAAAAAATACTAAAAATAAAATTAAGCAATCTTGGCGACAGACAGCTTCAGATAAAAAGTCTTGAATCATTATAGGATTAAGATTTAATATATGCTTTATCAGATTTTCAACAATAATTCTAATCTATAAAAATACGGGATGCATTCAAAAAGTACCCGACCAAAGATAAAAAAATGCAAAAAATTTTTAGATTTTTAAGTGATTAAATAAATTCATACAGATTTTAATTTCATTAATTGTTTTCTTTTATCAAACGCATCAAAATTTTATTGTGTCATTTTGAATTTTTCTTAGTGAGAAATTTTCTATGAGAAGTCGAATATCGCAGCGTTATCAAGTTCTTTGTTGTGGAAGAAGACCGGCAGTCAAGTATACCATCTTTTGCAGTCAACATACGCACAAAACTCACCATCTTTCACTACGGTTAAATACTGAATCACAGAGTTTAAAGGTAGTAGCGCCTCCGTTTCTGATCAAGAAAAATCAGGTCGACCAAAAAAGTATTTTGACACAGTTGATGAAAAATTAGAGATGTTCCAAGAAGAACATCAAATTACCATAAAAATACTGTCAACAAAGTTCAACAGCATTACTGTACAGTCCACGCATAATTAAAATCTATTGGAATAAGAAAACTTTGCACCAGATTCATAGCCCGAATTTGGATTAGTCGAATAATTCTAAACGGCATGGAGTGCATACAGAACAACTTAAACCTGTGGCACCAACATCTTAAGACTTTCCTGGAAAATTAAATTCCGGATGATGAAACTTCCCTTAATATTTATTTATCGGAAACAAAGTTAAGTCAGCAGAGGGAAAACTGCCTGAACAGAAGATTAGAACAAGGACAAGTCATAGACGGGCTATGATGCTTCTCCTTTTCGTGCATCATAAAAGTGTTATTCTTATAGATTTTGCGGGTAAAGGAATCACAAGCAATGCTGTATTTTACATCTAACTCGTGGAAACTACCAGAAAGAGTAGACAGAAGCAGAAGAACACGCACCATGCTTTCTCAACGACAATGTACCACTGCACACAGCGAGAATTTCTTGATTTACAATTGAAGGTAATGGACTAGTGCTTGCGGTTCATCCGTCGTACTGCCCACATTCAGCACCGAGAGATTTTTGCCTCTTCAGACACATAAAAGTCAGCATTTAAAAGGTTTCCAGTTTGGATTCAGAAATGACTTGAAAGTTGTCATGTAGGATTTCTTTGCCGCATGCCCCAACAATTTTTCAAAAGGATGTTTTTTTAAGTTGATTATTCGTTTAGTGTGTGATTTTGATTATATAGACAAAGATGCCTACAAACGTTAAGATTGTTGAGTTAAAAAATTGTCCTTTTAAGAATTAGTTTTCTTTGTCAGGCCAGGTACTTATTGAACGCATCTTGTAAAGGAAATTGGTTTTTCAAGTGATGAGCATTTTGTCTTTAAAAGGGTTATCTTGTTTGAAAGTCAGTTTCATATAAATGAATCAGGAAAACTTCAATTATCTATATTATACAATTTTTCTATATGAAAAGAAGTATGATAAATTGTTATTAAAATACATTTTTTATCATTTATTGTTAAGAAAACGACTAGTTAAACTATTACTCATCAAAAATTTTGTTTCGTCCACAGTTAAATAATCAAATTTCATGTTCTTCTGGACCTAAATTATTTAATTCGAGAAAAACATTATTCGAAAATTATTTAAAATAAAATTTTTAATGGTATTGAATTTTATATTTTCAGATCTTTTTTAATTTTAAATTATAAACCCATCAAATATTTGAAATCTTTTTAAGTAAATTATAATTAAAATATTTGATTATATAATTATGTATTAAATTTAAACATTAATTTTCCATTTTTTTAATAAATTTTAAAAATATTTTTAATATAAACAAGAGTTCTTTGTTTTTTATTTTTATAATTTTCATTAATTTATTTATATATTACATTGCTAATTTTTCTCAATCGTGATTAATAATCTAATTAAAATAAATTAGAATTTTTATTAAATTTTAAAATTTTAAGTATAAAATAAGCAGATATTTTAAAATGTTAGTATTATATATTATATATTAAATATTAGTACTGTATAAAATTAAAAAAATATAATAAATAGTAAATAATAAAAAATAAATTTCCTTTTTTACCATCATATTTTAGTACATAAAATTTACCAATAAATTTTAAAAAATAATATTAAAACCAAAAAGACCATAAAGAATCTCGCCTCTATTATTTGATCTGTCAAAAATTGGAACTTAAAATTAATATTTTAATATGGAAATTAAAGTTTCATAAAATAACAATTTTTATTGAAAAATATTTTTTTCAACAATTCTGCGGTTTTAAAAAAAAATTTGTTAATATTTAATTTATTATTAAAATGTTTTTTTCAGGTTTTCTGGATCATAGATTGTGAGGACTATTTTAATTTGTTTGAATGTGTAAATGTATGGATGCTGTATGTTGATTTAAGTATGTTTAACTTACAATGGTGATTCTCCCACCCAGATGGAAATTGGTATTTTTATTTAAATTTAAAGTGATTGACTATTCGAACATAATTAAAATAATCATTTTATAAGTTCATATCTTTAATTTCAGAATTAAAATCAAGTTTAATAATTTTTAGTAAAATTAAAATAAAATTCATTTTTAATAATTTGATGTCATTTTTATTATTTTGGGATTTATTGAAAAATGGTAAAAATTAATATTTTAATTAATATTTTTTAGAGGTTAAATATTTTAAAAAATAATTTAGAAAAATTGTTCGAATAATCATTATTAAAAACAGAAATAAGAAAACCAATTAGAACGATGGCAGACCTTCTGAGAGTCATAATGACTCTAAATGTAATTGCAATAAAGATTTAAAAGAGACTTGTCTAAATGTTCTTAATACAGATATTCAAACTTTTTTTGACTCATTGAACCTTCGTAACTGTAAGGTTTTCCACTGTGCATTATCATTACAAGATGAACGTGGACATAGGAACCCTGACGATACTATTCTGCTTTTTTTTGCCATAAGTTCTATCCGTTTGAAAATTTTATAGAAAATGGATTTTGAAAAAGTATTGTTTGAATGCATTGTAGTGTATTTGTATGTGAAACAAACTTTAAAACAATGGAAAATTTTAAAGTTTATCTGTTTTATTCACGACACTTTAACAGTCCCTTATTCATTATGGCTTGTGTACCATCATAATTGATTCTATTCATCTCCATGTCAGGCACTGTAAATTTTCTGCCCATAGAGAGAAACTTAAAATCACTTCGGATGGTTAAATTGATATTTATTTTTTTATCTTAGTCATAAAAATCATTTATGTTCTCAAAATTATAACTTTATTTTTTATAATATAATGTCATTATCTTTGATTTGTAATTTCTTAGAAAAATTACAATTAGCTATTTGATCCTCGTTATAAATCATTGATTCTTCCAATATCGACAAATCTTATTTTTTTGATCAGTTACTGATCACTTTTCAATTTTTTATTAATTATGACACAAAACATTCCCATACACACAATCAACCAATCACATTCATTACATACATGGTTACATACAAATAAAATCCAATTAGCTTCCTGACACTTTACTTAAATCAACATTAATTATTTAATCTGATCGATCATCCAATCAAAATCAAACACTTAAATCAACAAATTGACCGCAACGTAATTACTTTTTTAATTTTAATCAAATTTATTAAAAATTTATTAATAAATTAATTCACTTGTCAATCAATTCAATATTAAATCAATTAATTCATCAATTCAAATACGAAATTTGAGTCAACCGTTCGAAATCCAAATAATTCGTCAATTTGATGAAAATTTTAATTAATTAAATTGATTTGGTGTTGATAATAAACAGGCAATAAATGTTCTATTAGTAATTTGTTGAATTTCCTTGCCACAACGGTTCCGACCTCCGTTCTTGGTAATTATTTGTCTTTTTACATTCAAATTCATTTTTCATCTAATGTTAATTTTAATTTTCCGATTTGTCGATTTTTACCAATGACTGAAGAAACGTTTTGTTCGTCTTGCAGATGTTCGGTCAATTCATAATTTTATTATCTTCCTCTCCAATCTTTCAAAACTTAGAAAACGTCATTTTCTTATAAAATTTTATGTACTTTGTGTTAAGACATTTGTAGAAAAGTATCAGTGCTTTATAATTATTTTAAAAAATTTTTCTGAGTTTTATGTTCACATTTCCTAATGCTGGTTGTTACATCTGATCGCAGTTCTGATCTTTTAAACGTTTTATTAGTAAGAAAAGCTGAGATTATCTTTCAAAAAATGTCTTTTCATTCTTCCAATTTTTTTGTAAATGTGAGAAAATTAAATATTAAAACAAATATTGCAAATTATTTTTTTAAAAATTTTTTTAAATAATTTTATTTTTAATAATTTTAATTTTCAATAAATCTTTGAAAGCAATTTTTATTTTTGATTGGAAATGGAAGAGAATAGTTATCTGGAAATTGGCTCAGATAATAGTAAACCTTGTAATTTAGAAAAGTATGATCTCAATAGAATGTTAAAGTTCTATAACTTTGTTTAGAGTCTTAGTGTATGTCTTTCATAGGGATTTAGTTTTTGATTATGATAAAAGAAACGATCTAAATCCTAACAGCTGATGAGTTTCTATTCCGCCAAAGAAAATTTCTATACCCATTTCAATACTACATATGCATATCGAATTATTCATTCCCATTCCGTTATCTGTCGATTCTTCATGGAATGAAAAATTAGAGTCACACTGAATCAATTGTTAAAGGCATCACTTTATATTTTTACCATAAAATGAGTAATGAAATTTGGTTCATATTCATTGTTAGTGGTTTTTATATTGTTTTCAATATCAGAAGTTGAAGTCTTGAATGTCAATCTGTATTAATGATATCAAACATAAATTTTAAAGCATTTTCATATCCTTTTCTTTAGAAACTTTCATTATTGGTATTTTGTTTGTTTTTTTGTAAAAATCTATTCTCACTTCGCCAGTATAATTTCTTTACTTAAATCTTTTTTTCATTTTAAAATTTTATAGAGTTATTATAATTGTATTATATTAGGTTGGTCGAAAAATAATGGCGGTTTTTGAACTTTATACTTTGATATGTATATAAGTTTAAATGCATTAGTGTTAGATATTATTTGAAATCTTATGCCTAGCTGTATATTCCTATAGCCACTATTAACATATTGCTGTTATTTTTTAGAATATTT
>MQRK01245718.1:10327-23539 GCA_001938485.1 Girardia tigrina
ATAAATAACAAAATTTTAATGAAATTGTTACATTTAAACAAATAATATTGTAATTAAAAGGGATTTCTGTAAAACATTGAAAAAGCAGCAAAACTGTATAGTTTTGAATAAATGTTGTAAATGTTACTGTTCTTAAACTAGTTTCACATTTAAAAAGCCATAACATGGGTATGGTAGAGAAGGAAAATTGCTTCAAAATGATATATAACACTTGACATAATATTTAAAATCCAAGACATGACTGCACATTTACCAAAAAGCCAAAAAAAACTATACAGTTTTGCTGGTCACTGTATTAAGCTTCGTGGCTTTTTCAGAGGTCCTGGAACGCTAATAGTGCTTCATACCGCTTTCCCTAACTGAAGATCGACATTGTACTGCTGCGCCTGATAACAGGCATCGTCGCAACATTAATCAACCCGTTTGATTGATCGGATATAATAACAATGCCATCTCCCCGTCGACAGTGGGTTAACACAATTACGACCAATCCTTTGGCCTTCACAACCAGAATAGTAACTCGGCCTTAAAAGTGGTTTGCTAATCCAATAGTCATAAAAACTACTGCCAGCAGTTCAAGCAGCATTCAACTAGCTCTGGACACATTATCCTAGATTTTTCTAGATTATATTTATATTATATCCTAGATTATATTTAAGTGAATATAAGTTTGTTGACCAGATTTAAGCCATTTAGCCAGACTAATATTTAGCCATTCGCAACGAAGTATAAATAGTGTACTATGTTCACAAGTTTGTTTACTGTTAAAGCTCGCTTAAATGTAATTTTAAAATATTTGGAAACTAAACTATAACAATTTAAATAATCACATTAATCAAATTTTAGTTCCTTTTACTATTTTTTTTGTAACAGCTTTGATATCTTTACATAACTTGGATATGTTATTTTTCCAGTACACATTTCATGCTTAACCCTTTGTTTTCCAGTGCGTCATTGGTATGGCAGAGTAGCCATCACTCGTATGCAGTCAACTATACCCAATTATTCTCTTAACTAAACCATTCGTACTTCATACATTATGTATTTTAATACGTGTAATGAGATTTCTCATTCTTTAACAAGTGGTTAAGTGTCCGGTTCAAAAAAAATACAACTTATAAAATCAATGCCGATAAATTATTTTAAAACTGAAAATAAACTATTTAATCTGTACGTCATAAATACATAAAATAATCAAATTTCATTAATATATAAAATTAATATACTTTTTAATATCTTTCAATAAAATCAAGTCGTTCCATCTGTTTTGCTTAGTGTCTAAGTATCACACTAACTCTAACTCATTAACAGTACCCTCACTACCTTCAATTATCTTCACTAACGTTATGTCGCGGCGAATTCTTGAGGGTTACTATGTTCACAAACGAGGCAAGTAATAAAATAGGGCAGGGCGCAACCGACAGAAGTCCGCAAATTACTAACGTGTTAGGCGCACGAGGTCATTATACGAATGGTTAGTGATTTAAGATTAACAAAGAATTCATAATATTTTAAATAAATTAATTATACTAATGCTATAAATACTATAGCAAGATGCCCGTTGAATATATGAACAAATGATAAAATAAATGATACAAAGAATTAGTTTTACTAACAAAAATAAATATAAATTTAGTATTTATTGAAAATCAGGTAAAATATTTTTCGACGTTGCCAAAATATTTTTGGATTCTAATAGTAGAATGAGCTACCTTGGCCATGGTCACTTATGCGCACCAAGGGATAAATGTTACACATTAATAAAAAAAATTAATTGACATTGAAAAAGCGAAAGCTTGGTACAAAATCACTAGTATTTTCTCAATAAACCGTACGGTCGAAAAAGCCTGGAGATTTGTTTGTTATGGAAAACACAAAAAATATATTCTTGTCTGAAAATTTCGTGAGATTATATATGAATGACTCTCTCTTCAAAGAAGAATGGGACTACCGGTTCTAAAGAAGTTGAGATGAATACTGATTATATTGAAATGTTGTATTTAAATGATTAATAATTTTTGCGTTATATTTGTAAATACCCAAAATTTTACCTATTAGCATAACCGAAATTTCGTTAGCTCTTAATTAGGAAGTCAGTTGATAACATGGACATCAAAACTCTTTCACAAGGTTTTAAAATTAACACGACCGATATACCATCTTTCTTTTCAAATGCTCATTTACTTTGACACGAGTAGTGGCCACAAAGTTAAATTGTTGCTTGTGATAATGACAATTCGTTTTATTGTTCTATTTTTATACAATAAAATTTTTTTAATTCAAATTGTTATATGGTGTGAACTTTATTTATTTTTCTCTCGATTTATTATGGGTAATCGACAACCGAAAGACATGTCTATGAGGACAACGAATATTTCCGTTGAAAATATTTCTGAATCGTTCCAGTTGCAAGTTGAATCGTTTACGTTTGTCAAAAAATCGCCACGGGCCGAGACGCCCTCGCTGCGGCCGCTGTCCGACAAGACCGTCGTGAACTCAACAGTAACGATATCCCGCATACTGGTGTCAATTGCGGATCCCCAAGTCACCTGTCAATCGACTGTCGGAGTGTCTACGGATCTATCACCGCCGATTCAACCAAATCACAGCCGACAACACGATTTAAAATCATTTTTCTGTTGATAGTTTCCATGAAAAACTTGCATGTAGAACTGGATTTGACCAGAGAAAGCTTGCTTTTATGAGTAAATAAATAAGAAGACATGAGTGAATTGCCTTAAAGTAATTCATAAACGTAATGTCTTAATTAAGTACTGTATTATTCAATCAGTTCATTTTTAATTGTAATTATACACTTAACATTGCATTTAACTTAGTCTAACATTGCCATCCTGATGAAGTGCACAGCTCAGACAAACAGGCGTATAAGAGATTAAAAATATTTTTATAAATTAAAATTTTATAAAATTTAGATTTTACATTAGATTATGAGATTATTATTATGTAAGTAAAATGTCTAAAATTAAGAAACTAGAAAAGAAAAATTATAAAGTGTAGGAATTACATTGTATTGTTAAATATATAAATGTATTTGATGTAGTAGCTCTAGTACAATGTGTAATACACATATCTAAAAAGTAATATTGATGAATTTAACTTCCAATTTTAATTAATTTTAATGGGTAAATGTGACTATTACTGTTTAAGCGGTGTGGAATTTCACTATTTTAGGGAATTTTAAACAATTTAATTTTTGACAAATTTTGATCATTTCCTTCACAATGACGATAAATATCTATTTCGAAGGTCAAAAGGAACACAGATGAAGTTTTGAAGCAAGAAGGATAATCGTTGAAAGAAATTGGAGATCATTTTGTATGTTATTATGTTTCAGTTTTATGTTTTGCAAACGTCTAATGAAAAGTAAATATTGAAGAATATGGATATCAGGAAGACCTATAAAAATAACAAATATGTATGACAATTTATTAATGATTTTAGTTGTTAATCAGTCCTCTCCACAAGTCTGACTCAAAATTGATTCAATTAAACATTAGTGAGAGAATTATCCAAAAAAGATTGGTAGGCAAATCCAGTATTCATATTAGGGGACAATTTTTGAAAGAGATTGTTACGGGCGATGAAACATTGATGGTTCACAACAATACCGAGCGAAATAATCCAGAAACAAACGAGATAAGATGCTCTTAATGTACTCTAGAGGCGTTTTTCATCAAAAGAAGACCATTGGAAAGGAAGCCTTTATCAGCGACTTCTATCTAACAAGTAAACAATTAATTATGTGTAGCAGTATTCACCATTGTACAATCTCAAAGTAGTAATCAGAGAAAAATGACAAGAAGAAGGCGTTGTGTCATACTAGACTTAACTAAATATGCCATCAAAGATCTGCCAAAAATTATTAGAGTTTTGAAGGGCTACATTCATGCATCTTCCGTATTCATCTGACAGCGTACCTCCAGCTTATCTTTTAGTCAGGTCTTTGCAGAATTCACTTAATTGCAAAACTTCGAATCAAATGAAGACCTACAAAATGCATGTGTTTCAATCTTTTGCTGAAAAAGATAGAAAGTTTTGCTAATATTAAGTTTGCTAAGTTTTAATTAAATGGATACAATAAAAGTTATTTATCCTTTTATTATATTAAATTTAAAATATATATAAATAAATGAATTTAAATAAAAAAAGATAAATTTAATCAAAAATGAAATGATGTGTTTTTATAAAAAAGATAATTAAGATATTTTGAAAGATAAATAAAGAAAATTTATTTTAGAAGAATAGTATAAAAGAGGAAAAAGTAGATGAAAAACGCCCTTATTTATTTTTACAAGTTATTTAATTAAGAAGAAAAGATTTCTCAACCAGAAGAAGAATTATAATTGAGTGAGAAGAGAAATGTTCGCCAAAACTCTTTTTTCGTATTTTTCAATCTGATAGGAATAAAGATCTATTCCTCCTGCCAGACCATATAGTGACTTGTAAACAGGCGCATCAGTTGCTTTTGAAATATTTTCCAGGTTAGAAAACTCAATTCTTTGAACTGCAACAACATCAGAATCAACAAACATTTTAACGTATATTTCATCAATCCCTCCAGATACCAGAATCAATTTTGCATCACTGTCAATTATTGCATTGCATTTTTCTTTAGTCAGATCAACTTATTTTTGTCTAATTAATTCGAGATCTTCTGGTCTTGCATTTATTGTGACACTCATAGGCATCTTTTCTCTAAGTAGACTAAAAGCCAATTAAAGAAGTTGACAATTAGTAAGTGACTTTTTCATTATTTTAAAAATTTGTCAAGGTCAATGGCAGTCATAATTCAATCGCTCAACCAAAATCGTAAGTGGGGAAATGTGCCAATTGTTTCAGTGCCCGAACCTAGAGACGAGACTGCTGAGGGTGCTGAGTGCCGCGCTGGCGGCCCTCTTCATGGTGAGAGCGTGTGGAGTCTGGTCGCGTTTATCGCATCTTGTCTCAAGTCTTCGCCGTCACTCTCATCACCATCGGAATCCTCAACAAGACTCTCTGGGTCGACTTCCTCGAGGTGCTCAAGATCTCGATGTCGCCTATCCCGGTCCTCTTGATCCTATTCGGGTTCATCCTGATTGCCGTCACATTATTCGGGTTCGTCGGCATTGTGTGCAAGAACTGGATTATCCTTGTCGTGGTGAGAATATGTTTATTGACTGATTTCAGAGCCATCGAGTGTCCTTGAAATCGGGTCGAGAGATGCGGGAAGGGGGCATCAGTGGTTCATGGTCATCACATTTCCCAACTTCATTCAACGATAAGTTTACAATAATGACACATTTGTTTCAGAGATACGGTCCTCATTGGCGACTGGGCGTTCCTTCGACTTATTTGTTTGTGTTTTGTGCAAGGCCACTGCGCCATTTAACACGCTGTCTCAATAGGTGCAAAAGGAGGACTCTTAATTGTACTTGGTACCGGGAAAGTAAATAGTGCTTCTAACATTCTATACGAAAAGCCTGTGTCATCTATGAAGCAAGTATTGATTCTCTAAAATATCCATCTTCGTGCCAACAACAAAGCGAGCTTATGTCGCTGGAATGCACGTCAGTTTCGGCAGGTTATACTCATATCGATTTATCACTGGTCTCATTTGTAATATACGGTCATGCGTTATCTTTGGAAAGAAGAACGGCTCTTGTGTTTGCCAGTGAGACCTTGATTTCCAGTAAAGTTTGGCGAACAATAGCATCTGATCTCAATATACGCCAACAGAAATCGTTTGACCTCGTGAAAGATAATCCACATGGACGATTCCCCATTAAATCCATCACACTGTCATCTTAATCTTCCTTTGCATTTGCTCTAAGCTGTGCTGCGCTCAACCTGGTGCCTTGGTCTTCTTGTTTCGACATAGGTTACCACCAGCAGTTTGATCAATGGAAGGATTATTGGTTACTCGGCAATGTAAACATTTGTAGATGGGGAAGAGAGTCATTTTGTTGTTCTCACTCGGTATGTGTGCAGGTAGCGGATGCAGGTAGGTCTGGAACTGAAGAACGTTGTATATTCCCACGAGAGTGAGCAGATAGCCATCAACAAGATTCGGTGGCTCCAGCTGCCCGCGGACATCTGTGCTCAGATAAAGGCGAACTGCTGTCAGGCGCTAGCCACGCAGAATCAGGGCTGGCACTCGGCGGTGAGGTGCATGGAGCTAGTAGCATGCGTTGAGCTGCCCGGCGTGCACTGGCCGGAATTGATAGATTTATTGTACGTCAAAATCACCGATAAAAACTCTTGATAAAACTGTGAGGAAAGTTACTTTGTCATTGAAAAACTCGTGTAATCGAGACTTGGTGTATGGTAAAATTCTACCCCCTTGAGAGGTTGAAAAATTCTCTATTCGAATGTGTTAAGTGTTTACCGATGGTGTTACACCGCATATTATACCGCACATAAAATCTATAACAAAAATCTAATAGAAAGACCTTACTTTTCCAGGAAAACTATTTCGGAAAGTGAACCAGAAATCGTAATATTTTTCTTGAGCTATCGAGAAGTTCGTTAAGTCTACTCGGGACCGAACAATGTCCCCTATCAATTCGGGTTCTTCATAAAAAGTAAAAAAATAGTTTTTTTATCATACTCAACACTCCATTCATGAATGACACCTGTGGTCTCAAAAATTTCATAAATCTTATAATAAACTTTAAGTAAAGTCTTTGTTAAATTTTGCAGTTGTTGAGTTTAAAATACAGTCACTTAAATCTTCAACTTATCCAGTCTGATTAAATAGATCTTTAAAAAAAGTCGTCTAGACGACAAACTATTGTAATAATTTAAACGATTGTTTTAAAGATTTTTTTATAATTATAATTTATTATAGAAATGACTATGCTATGTTTAGATTAAAATGCAATTATACAGTAGGACACTACATTTATTCATATATTTCATTTATACATGATCTACACTCAAACATTTTTTGATAAACAGTTTTTCGATACTACTATCTTAGTCATTTAACCATTAAAAGTTATTTATTATTTACTACATTTTTTATTTATGAAAAAGTAGAGTAAAATAATTAAAGCATAAAATGCATTAAAAAGTTGAGAAACAAGCATTTGTACAAATTATGTACTGATGTTTTTATCAACATATAACTAAATTATTAATATTATGTAATTACTATTTTTACAAATTAATTAAATCAAAAAACCCATTTTTTGGTAAAAACTTTTTTATAAATAATATTTTGTGAAAACTTTGCACAAATATTTTTACTCTACATATTTTAAAAGTACGGAGTAAAGTGTTTTGGAGGAGTAAAAATATTTTGAAGGAAACGGAACAATGACATTCCTTAAACATTATTCTACCGAATTGCAATTAAAACTCAATCTAAATTATCATTAACATATTGAACAATAATTTAAAAAAAATTCTCGAAAAGCCAAAATAAAAATAAGTACTTTGTTTAAATAAACGAAAAATTTGAAATCGTTTGAATCGTTTTAGTGCAAGTGTTGGACAATACTATTTCGTCATGTAAATAATGTATTTTTTATGTTTTTAACGACTTAGTGTCGTTTTCAGATCAGTTGGAGCTGACGGCGGCCAGGGATTTCCTGAATATTCTGCTACCCAGCGGCGACTGGCCGTACGTGATCGCTCTTCTGGACGCCTATATCACCTGGGGAGTTTCTACAGAGGCCCTCAAACAGGCCTCTTTAGAAGCCATAGGATATATATGGAACGACATTGTACGACTGAACTTTATGTGATTATTTAAATTTATTAATACTATTTTATTTATTTATTAATTTTAATTTTTAAATTTATTTACTTATTTTTAAAATTAATTTTCGGTATTTTAATAATTTTTTGATTTTAAATATCTATTTTCTAATTTTAATTAATTATTTTTTTATTTAATTATTAATTAATTAATTAAATTATTATTTTCTGTTTTATTTATTAATTATTTTATTATTTTAAAATATATTTTCTATTTTATTTAATAATATAATGGTTTAATTTCATTATTTTTTGATTTTTAATGCATTATTCTTTAATATTTTAAATTTATTTAATTATGTTTATTTTTTAGAATTTTATTTTTAATGAGTTTTTAATTAAACATTTAATTAAATATTTTTTGTAATTATTTAAATTAATATTTTTAATTATTTTTATTAAAATGTAATTCATATAATTATTTATTAATTTTATTTGTTGATTAAATATTGATTGTGTGTGTGTTGGACCCGAATATCCTGGCGCCCCAGAACATTCAGACAAGTTGCGTTTGAATGTTTATTACAACCACATTTAGAGTCATTATGACTCTCAGAAAGTCTTTCATCGTTCTAATTGGTTTTATTATTTCTGTTTTTAATCAATGATTATTCGAACAATTTTTCTAAGTTATTTTTGAAATATTTATTCTCACCATTCTAAATTCAACATACTTAAATCAACACACAGCCTCACTACATTCACACACCCAGACAATTTGAAATATTCTCACAAATTATTTATTTTTATTAATTTAATTTAATAATCAATTTATTCTTTTACATTTAATATTCGTATATTTATTTATGTAAATTTTATTATTTATTTATTTAATAAATTAATAATAATAATTAAATTTATTTTAACTATTTATTTTAATTAATAATATTAAGAACATTTATTAATTATTTTTACTTTTAATTTATTAATTAAATAATTAATAATAATTAAAAAAATAATAAATAAAAAGTAAAAGTAATAATCAATAAATAACCAATTAAAAACTGCACAACTCGGCACAATGAATCTGTGCTTACAGCAATAATTATCATAAATAATAATATTATTTCATTTTATAAATAAGCGCATAAATATCGATAATAATACATAAAAATAATCAATATTAATATCAAATAAACAATTTAAAAAATTAGTATAAATACATCTACAATAAAAAATTTCCATTTATTAATTAATTATTTTTTTACTTAAAATAATTTGATTAATTATTTTACAATTAAATTTAATTAAATATTTATATTATATTTTATTTTTAAGTTAATTAATTTTTTATTAAATTTATTGAATTTATTAATAAATTTTAATTTAATTATTTATAATTAATCAATTTATTTTAATGAAATTTATTATGTTTTATTTTTAATAATTAATTTAATTATTTTACAATTAAATGTAGTTAAAATAATTTAAATAAATTTATTATTATTTTTTATTTTAATTATTTATTTATTTTTTTATTAATTTAATTTAATAATCAATTTATTCTTTTATATTTAATATTCATAGATTTAATTATGTAAATTTCGATCACTTTAAATTTAAATAAAAAATACCAATTTCCATCAGTGGAGAATCACCATTCTGAAGTGAATACAACATTCCTTGTGAGGAGTATTCGGTGTGTGGATGTTTTGTGTAGTGCTTACATGTTTAAAGGTAGTTTGATTTGTGATTGTGGCTCTCCCAAAGGAAAGAAAAATTTCTGATCGATCTTATATTATTATTATAAAAGTATTTGTGTTTGTTCGCTCGGTTGTACCCTCCCGGTCAGGAAAAACTATTCAACAGTACTTCTAATAAAAACACTTAATTTTTTTAACATTATCTCTATTCCCAAAAATTTGATCCCCTTATTTTTATTTCTAAACCTCAAAATTTCAAGAAATTTAGAAAGATAATTTTTTAAGAAAAACAAATAAAAGAAAAAACTTGGGGTACCTTGAAGATTTCACTGTTTTCCATTATTATTCAAAGGTTTTTGTTAATTTTTATTTATATTTTTTTTAATTTTGACAATTAAAAAAACAAAGAAAACAGGGGTTAAAAAATAAAAATTTACTTTAACCTAAAATTTTTCCAATAAATGGGAAACGTTCCTATTTTATTTTGTCAAGATCAATTATTTGTATAGATCACTTTATGCGAAAATTCGTGAAAGCAATACTATTGATCATCATAAAGATGATAAGAATTGTGAATGTAATAAATGTTCTGTCAAATGTGTGAGTTCTCTTAACAACTATGTTTCTTTTGAGCCTTAAAACTAAGTGGTCTTTTGTTTTTTAAATTTCCATCATATATTTAAAATTTACTTTTTGTCAAAAAAAGATGAAAACTTACAATATCTCTAAATTTAAGAAAAAATTAAAAAAATTTAATTTAAAAAAATATTATAAAACTTTTTATCAATAAGCCCATGGAAACTAAAGAGAAAAATTATATTGTTTTTAATAAGACTTATGAATCAGAAAAAAATGAGTATGATGACGTCAATATTTAAGCTTGTAAGTGTCTGGTTCATCCCACATCGCCAGTTCTGTTTACCGAAAATGGCCCACTAGGTATTTGTATTCGATGTACATCTCCAACAAAAATATTAAAGAGACGCGCACTTCGAACCCATTTAAAGTTTGAGAATAAGTTGAGAGTTTTTTGCCCCCAATACTTCTAATCATTCGCTTTACCAGGTTCAAATACGGAATCATAAACGCCAGCTATCCTGAGGGAAACTTCGGAAGGAACCTTAATTTTTTAACATTATCTCTTCCCAAAAACTTGATCCCCTTATTTTTATTTCTAAACCTCAAAATTTCAAGAAATTTAGAAAGATAATTTTTTAAGAAAAACAAATAAAAGAAAAAAACTTGGGGTAACTTGAAGATTTCACTGTTTTCCATTATTATTCAAAGGTTTTTGCTAATTTTTATTCATATTTTTTAAATTTGGCAATTAAAAAAACAAAAAAAACAGGGGTTAAAAAATAAAAATTTACTTTAACCTAAAATTTGTCCGATAAATGGGAGAGGTTCCTATTTTATTTTGTCAAGATCAATTTTTTGTATAGATCACTTTATGCAAAGATTCATTACAGACATCGATCATAACCCGTCACTTAGGAATATGGTAAGACTGGGGACGGCATCACGACATTAAATACTCTTATGAATTGTCTTGTAATAAAATAAATCTATAAATAAAATAAATAAATAAATCTTGTAATAAATCTATGAATATTAAATATAAAAGAATAAATTGATTATTAAATTAAATTAATAAAATGATAAATAATTAATTAAACTAATTAATCAAATTATTTTAAGTAAAAAATAATAAATTTAATTAAAATAAAAAATAATAATAAATTTATTTAAATTTTTTTAACTACATTTAATTGTAAAATAATTAATTTAATTATTAAAAATAAGATATAATAAATTTCATTAAAAGAAATTGATTAATTATAAATAATTGAATTAAATTTTATTAATAAATTTAATAAAAAACTAATTAACTTAAATATAAAATATAATATAAATATTTAATTAAATTTAATTGTAAAATAATTAAATTAATTATTAGTTAATTTAAATAAATATTTGTTAATTTTATTATTTTTTAAATATATTTTCTAATTTATTTAATATTTTATTTAATTGTATAATGGTTTAATTTCATTAATTTTTAATATTTTTCTTCTGGTTATAGAATGGCTGCGCAGTTTGATCGATGCAATACGCCGTCATTATAAAACGATGAGGGTGCATTACCGACTATTTTCAGGTCGCCGAGTTATGAAAGATAATTTTAATGAGATTATTATCGACGTGAGTTTTTGATTTTTGCATTTTATTTGATATTTTATTTTTACTTTTATTTTCTATTTATTTATTTTCATCACATTTCAGATCACAACAGTGGCCCTGGGGAGCATGTTTGATAAAGCCAAAGTCCTGGCAATCCACTTGTGTTCCGTGATCTGCGAGGAGGACCTGAAATTAGATCAAATTGACAAGAAGTCAATACCACGATCACTTGTGGATGACTTGGTGTCGCTGCTGCTCGAGATCCTCGAGCGCTATGCGGAGTACGACGACGAGGACGACTGGAGCCCGTACAAGCCGGCGGGCGTGTGCCTGGGGCTGCTGTCGCAGACATGAGAGGAGGCCATCGTGGAGCTGGTACTGCCGTACGTGCAGCAGTGGATCGAGAACGACTTGCGCAAGCGGGACGCGGCCGTCTTGGTGTTGGGCTTGATCCTAGAGGGACCGAACCCGGGCTCGCTGGAGCCGCTCGTCACGCAGGCCGTGCCTTTATTTAATATTACTTCTTTATTTAATATTCGATTTATTTTTTATTTTATTTTAATAATAAATTTTTTATTTTTTATTTTCACCATCCATAATAAAATATGCATCCCATTCAGACCAGGACACAGCCAGCCCGGCCAGCACCTACGAGCTCAGCCCGTACTTCAACAACATCGTCGACCATCTGCTCCGTATTCCATGGCTCGAGTGTCGACCAACAGTTCAGCTACTGGCACTATCCGGACCTGCCCAACGCGGCGTACTGCTACCCGAGCGTCAAGCGCGCCACGGTCGTCCTGCTCCGGAGGCTGCAGAACATCGAGATCTCGAAGCCGGTTCATTATTCGGTCGAAGAAACATTGTTGCTGTGCTGGGCGCTCCATTGCGTTCTACAAAGGTCGACCTCGAGTTCCAAAATACCATTGGAGATCAGATCATACCCGTGCTCCTGCAGATTTACAAGAAAATCAAAGATGAACTCATCGACGCCGACGACAGCACCTCCGAAATGGTAATGTGATATTCTGATTTTACATTATTTTGTATTGTTTACATCTCTAACGTCTCATTATTCAAACAAATTTAAATTACGATTTAATCATTACACAAATAATTTATACTTTAAATTTGAAATAATTTTCATTATTTATTTTGAGAAAATATTATTAAAATATTATGGAGAAACACGATCGTGAAACAACACCCAATAAACACCATTCAACAATATTCCTGTTCATTTGTTATTCTATTTGTTCTATTGATTATATCTCATCCGCGCTTTCATTTCTATGTATTCTTGTGCCCACAGTGACCGACTGGAAATAAAATCATTAAATTATAAATCAATAATATCAATTGGTGTTAATCGAGATTGGAAATAGAAATCAGAGCGATATCAATCGGTGATCGATCTCCCGACAGTTGTGATAACTATAATGACCATCGAGTCATTGATCTCAACAACAATCAATATTTAATCGAGTATTGCACATCATATCAAAAAATAAAAACAATAATATTATTAATAAAAAAATTTTTTTATAAAAACAACCACGTTTTTCAAGCATTACCAATGCACTAAAAAGAGGAAAATAATTTTTTTCTAGACATGTGAGAAATTTTA
>MQRK01245721.1:2918-23823 GCA_001938485.1 Girardia tigrina
ATATATATATATATATATATATATATACTTATGTCTAGTGAACAATAATGTGAAATTTTTAGAATAGATATTTATTAAAGCTTTTTTCAAAAAAATCTACGTTGGACGTATTTCGATTACAATTTTTGATTATCTTCTGCAAATTTATTTGTGTTGGAATTTATTTTTTTATTTTAATGATTTATTTAATTTTTATAATATATAAAGAATCTTTTTTATTGATTCTCAAGGAACTGCTTCCCTCGAGACCACACGTACTATTTACCGTGGAGAAACTATTAATTCGGGAGAAACCATTAACCATCCTTCAATACAAAACCCACATAGGTGGTGTTGATTTAACAGATTCTGCAATTCACCATTATGATTGTACGAGGAAAACCCTTCGCTGGTTTACGAAATACGTCACCTACCTCGTTCAGCTACTGATACGAAACTCCTGGACTGTGTATCAAGAACATCAATGAGGTAAGGATTTTCTCTCCTACCAGGAGGCGGTCATCAAACATCTGCTGGAGTCAACAGGCAATGTCACGAAACGCAAAGCTGTTGTGTAAAAGAGTCAACTTGGTGCTATTCATTTTCCCTTGAAGATTCTATTGCGACAGAACCAGCCCAATCCAGCGAAAAGGTGCCGTGTTTGTTATTCAAACGGATCAAGGAAAGAGACAACATTTCAGTTCTTGTCATGTCCAACTCAGCCTGGCTTGTGTGTTGATTCATGTTTTCGCATTTTTCACGAAAGTAAAATACAAATGACTTGAATTTACATCTGAGTAAAGCTTTTGGTACTATAATGTACAATTGCTATTACGTATCAAAACTGGTTAGAATAAATATTGAACCATTTTCTGTCATGGGAGAAAAGAATGAAAATTTTAGGAAAATATATATATATATATATATATATATGCAATTTCCACATTATAATGTTAAGGTACAAACGATGCAATATTTCGCCGTTTTTCAGTAACTTTCAAACACACAGCTTGACGCTTTCTATCTCATTTGTTGATATGATAGGTTCGTTACATTTCACCTACTCTAAATAACGAGTAGTACACGTCATCCGTTAGTTATGCCAAATGAAAATGTGAATGCAATGTTTAAAAATACTGGTTAGATCTTGACATATAGTACACGTTAAGATTTTGAACGGGTTAAAGGGGGTGGTACCGCTACCGCAGTTACCCGAAGAGGCGATCCCGATGTAGTCCCAGTTATTGTGTAGGCGATGATTTTTGGAGGAGCACACTGTGACAATGCCGCCGTCGGTTGTGGCACCTACACGAGTGAGCGAATCGTTATTCCATCGATAAAAGCGGGCCAATCGATTGTCTCGCGTTTCGTGGACGAGTGCTATTCATAAAACAGAGAAAAAGAGAATACGAAATCGAAAATCAGATCGCAATGGGATGGCGGATTCGCTACAAATACGGGGCGGGAGTGAAGTAGATGAAGTGTACTCGTAATCATTGAAATTCAATCAGTCTGATAATTGTTGTTTCCCACATCCTTATTCAACGTTTCAGACATTTTGATCTTCACTCGCATCAGAATCTTATTCTTCAAAAGAATAGTTAGTAATCAAAAGACGCACCTGTATCGTTTATTTCAAACAAATCAAAAAAAAATAATATTGTGTTCAGTTATGTCCGATCTCATTCAAACAAAGTTTCTTTTATAAATCCCAGAATCCACACTACCGAACATTAAAATCACAAATCATTTGTACGCATAAAAATTTTAAGTTAAGAAAAAAAGTTTAAATTAATAATTCTAAATATTTGACAATCGAACAATTATAATTTAGAGAATTTTACAATTAAAAAAAATTATTTTTTAACTGGATTTTTTTTGAAATCACTACAATCTTATTGATTAAATTTGTGGTTCACATTTAATAATTTGCAGTGACACCAATAATTTTTTACAATCGATATAGCTAACTGGACATAACTATCTGCATATCAAGTTTCAGCAGCCGGTTTATGTTTACCTAAGGCGAAGAACATTATCAGAATGTTCCTAAATTGTAAAATTTACTCATAATCGTCTACAATGCGAATGCTCATCTTGAATGAGAATGTTGAATAACAACTGTAACATTTTGTGACAAAATACACAATTTACGTCGTTCTAAATTTTAATTGAAACGGATGTTCCTCAATAAATCAACTTGTAACATAAGTTTGATATTTTTAAAACAATTTCAAACTTTATAACTTCATTATAACTTCAGTTCACGTTAAAATCAATGATTACATTGTATAAATTTTAAAACGTAAAAAATACACTATCAAACAGTAGACTACGAATTCAACTTTTAAGAAAATTTAAACTATGCTTGAAGCTCCCGTATGTCTTTCAGCTGAATTTTAGGCATGGGTAATCATTAATATCTGTAAAACTGGAAATCCTTTAATTGATTCTTAAAAATTCTTTCAAGCTTTTTTGGCGTAAATGTCCAACGATGTGCTAGTGAAAGACCAAGGAAAAAGTGTTGTGTACCAACTGTGAAGCACGGCCATGATGCACTAATTGTTCTCAACATCATGCCTGAGCTCGTTCTTTGAATAGCTAGATCAATATCATGATTGACATAAACAATCTATTGATTAACAATCTAAACATTCGCTTGAAATAGAGTTTATTTTATTTTTTCCATCATAATCATAAAAATACTTTATTTTTATCAACTTGGGTTGCATTATCACTCCTTACATGAAATAGTTCTTTATAAGGATCAATTGAATTAATCCTTTTTACTCTGTTATATATATATTTATATATATATATATATATATATATATATATTGAGTCTTGTGAAGATTTCAATCTTATTGGTGTATAAGATATACACACATATTTTTGACAATGTACCTATGATCAAGAACCTTACTCAATTGATTCGACTGTTAATGCTCATATCCGGGTTTCGAGAGACTTGTGAACTCTAATTTAATATTTTTGAAAATTAATTTTGTTAATGCTATTTTAAGAAATCGATTATTGAACATGTTTCAGAAATCCTTTCATCATCATCAATTAAATTTGCTAGTTATTATTTCAATGTTACTTTTAATAATTTATTTCTAAAATAGGAACAAGTTTTTTGTTTATTTATTTAATTTAAAATATTATTAAATATTACTGGCAAAATGTTTTTAAAAATCTTTCTTTAAAGATTTGAAACGGCTTTATTTTGTCCATTTTGAATGTTTAATAATGTGTTGTAGTGTCTTATTTATAATGATTCTCAAAACTACGTTTATAATGTGAATCAGAACCCTTCTGTAAAACCCTTTTGATAAAATCTTAAATTAAAAAAATAAACAAAAGTATTTTTACCTCTTTTAAAAATAAAATTAATTAAAGTAACATTAAAATAATAACTAACAAATATAATTTCTAATAAGGGAAGAATTTCCAAAAAAATTTTCAATAATTAATTTTCAAGAAAACTTTAACAAAATTATTTTATATATTATTTATTATTTTTTATATTATATATAAATATAGATTCCTATTTCTTATTTCTTTGTTTATATTTAAAGGTCTCTAAATTTATAAAACATTTTTGACATCTTTAGATCTTTGATTATCTCCACCTTTCTTTAAATAATAATTTTTCACTTAAATATTAAATTATTTATTAAATTGTTTCATGATCTTTTCAAAGCATTTATATTATTATAAGAAATGTATCAAAAAGTAATTAATAAAATCCTTCAAAGAAAAGTATTTGTTTGCTTCCAAAGATGCAGCTTACATCTCATGAATTTTCTTTTTGAAATAATTTAAAAAATTATTTACTCATTTGAAAATAAAATTTATATGTAAAATAAATTTTTGAAAATTAAGACTATTTATTTATTTAAATAAAATGAATTTAATCTTTTATTTTGTATTGAATTTGTTGTTTTAAGTAACAGATGAATAGTTTCATAAATTGTAGAAATATAATAAGTGTCTCATCTATATTTAAATTCTACATAATAATAATAAATCTCATATTAGTTGTAACATCAACATGTCTTTAGAAAAAATTCCTTCGCATAGCATCATTTATACAAATTTAACCTGTAACGTAAAAAAACAAAGTAATAATGGTTAAACTTATGGTCATTTTAAAGAACAATATTCGAAAGAACTGCAATATATATATTAGTATGTTGGGGGAAAAGCTGAAGAACTTCTCGAATGCCTAAAAGGGAATTTTGAATGACTTAAATGACATATTCGAATCAGTTAACACAACCCCAATTCGTAACTAAAGCTGGATGATTGTTAATATCGGTGAAGTTCTCTTTAATTTTGTGTAGTGCGTATAACACAACAACAGCGTTAACTAATGACAATCAGACCATATGACTTTTTCCTTCTTTTTGATTAGTTCTGTTGGTGCGAGAACGAGCGCAACGTGGTCGCGGGGCTCCGGTGCCGGGGATATAGTGCCTCTGGGACGGGGGGGTGAGAAAACACACAAATGCTCACTCACCGCTCGCTCCTCGCCAACCTACAGTGATGCATTCTGTAACATCGCAATCACCCGTCTTAAATCGCCTTTTGACACTTCTATCAGCCGCAGCAATGCATCCATCAAGTCCACCAAAGACACGCCCTTCGGCTGCCTATATCTTGATGTTTGCTCCATTTAATGGAGAACTATTCGATCACATTTGCTCGAAATATAAAGTCGTCGTGAAGACATCCCACATGAATCGCAGCAAGAACACGTCATTATTGTAGTACGGGTGCCTTGATTGACGCACGATCACATCGGTCACGTATAATCCCCGCACCTTGTAATTACAACTGCACTTGATAATGAATTTCTCTACACTTTGAACGACGTGTTCGTAAAATGCTAATGCCTTCATCGCCGATTTCGTCACCAACGGCATTCATAAATCAAAACGCAATTTTTTTCTCGAATAATTTTTATTAACATTCATCTTTTTTTTAAACTGAAAATTTCGATCAAATCATTTTTTTACACTCAAAAACTTTTGATCAATTGAATTTTTATTCTATGAAACTTTTGATTAATTCAATTTACACATCGAGAAAAAATATTTTTCATCAAATTTTTTAATGTTGATTTATTTCAACTTCACAACAAAATCGTTCATATATATTGTTAATCATGTTTACCAAGAAATATTCACAAGTAATAATAAAATAATAAATCCCATAAGAATTAACTGGAAACATAAATTATCACTCCATATTTAATTCCGTCTCTCAAAAACCTGCCGAGACAAACAGAAAATCATTCTTTAAACCGATTACACCTCTCCGATTTTTTTACAACTCGCGCACTCTCACATCGACAACTCTCTCATCAAATTTCCAAAAATAACCGAACAATTCAAACGCTCGCAATTTCCGCCAACAATCAATCAAATCTGCGCAGTAAACCAAACAATACAATCACTGATTTAATCTATTCGAAAAAACAAATCGAATCAAAATAGAATTAAATATTTTTTACAATAACTTTTATTACAATTTTACTTTAAAATTCATCATTTTTTAACCAATTATTTTCACTAAAATTTAATGATTTTTTTATTCATTATTTTTAATGATTAATTTTTTTTTGTGACAAAATTAATATTCAAAAATTCTTTCACACTACATCAATTCAAACATTCATAATTTATTATTTCCTAGTTCCATATTTCCATTTAAATCAAAAAAATGTTTAATAGTAGTAGTTGTAGAATCCATTTAAAATAATATCCTTAACTTTTCATATAATTTGCTTGTACTAAGCTTTGAGAATAATAAATTAAAAAACCATTTCACCCATTTCCGTGCGGTAGTTCTATAAACCTATTTTGCTAACTAACTTTAACTCATTAATTAAAATTTTGTTTTGTGTAGGTATAGGCTACACTATTTACCCTTTGATGATAAATTTCATAAAAGATTATAATTATAATGTTATAATGAGCATAATGAATATAATGTGTATCATTGTTTTATATACAAAAAATCTAAAATATAAAAAAAAATTCAAACAATTTACCAATTTTAATTTTAAATTAATGAGTTAAAGGAAGTTGTCAAGAGGTTTATAGAAATACTGCACGGAAATGGATGAAATGTTTTTTTAATTTATTATTCTAAACATAAAATAATTGTGATTATTTATATTTATCATAAAAGAAATGATGATTTATAACAACTGTTGGATTTACTAGGAATGTTTATTCCGAAGAGTAACTTCGTTCACCCATCTACAAAGTAAATTAAATAAGATTATACATTTATAAGGACTAAAAAGTTCTTTAAAAACTAACAAAGTTTTTATAAACTATTATTTTTAAATAAACTATTTTCAAGCCAGATTTATGTTATTATTAATATAAAATATATATTAACAATCATCATCACAAAAAAGAATATATATTTATTAAGTAATGACCTTTATTTATGACTGAAACTAAATCAGGAAATAATAAAATTAAATATAATATAAATCCTATTCCTATGTTTTAATTTTGGCAGACTTTCCTAATTTGAAAAATTTCCTTTCTACAAAAATGTTAGCAAAAAATTTTAATTTTCGATTAACAGTGATTTATTTTTCACTGAATATTTTAAAATATTTTTTAATAATTTTCATTAAAAATAAAATTTTATTACAATTTCAAAATAACTTTCATTATGATACAAATTACAAAAACAGTAAAATATTTAGGCTGAAAAGTGAATTTTGTATTTTTTTAAAGATTAAATATTTTACGTTTGTTTAGTTATTGTTGGTTGTATGATATTTTTTTATAATAATTAACAATTTTTTGAATAGCTTTTCTTAACACTAAGAATCCAGATATAGTTTCAGAATACAACCGTGTTTGGTAAACAGATCGACTCTTTTCTTGCTTCACAACAATACAAGACCACATACTGCACTTCAGATAGTGATAAAGCTTCAGGAACTGGAGTTGAAACTTCTATATCATTCTCCATACTCACCGCTGACTACCATTTCTTTCTAAATTTGAACATTTATTTTGATAGGAAAAAAATCAATTCTGAAGATGCCATAAACATGGCCTTCCTAAAATTTATAGATTTTCGCGCATCAAAATGTCATTCAAATGGCCTCAACAAGCTGTCGCTGAAATGACAAAAGTGTGTCGATAATATGTGCGCAAGATTTAATGAATGACATAAATAAATGACATTAGTAAATTATTGATAAACTTTGACTTTAGTTCAACAAATTTTATACTTGACGACTTAATACATCTATGAAAAAAATAATTTAAAAATATGAAAAATGGATAAAGATAACTTTTATAGTAATTTTTTATTAAATATATAACTACCAGCAACAAGTATAATGATATAGAAAATCTTTCTAAATTAAAAAAATAATGGAACAAAATATTTGTTCATATATAAAATAAAATTAGTTTATGATACAAAATCTTATATTTAAAGATTATTGTTTGTCTATCTGTTTGGTGTGCGTTTGAAGACGGTATCAAGAAATGCAACCAAACTTTCGAAAAACCTTTTAATATACATAGGAAGATAAAAATCAACTGAGGTGAGAGTGTGAGCCATAATGAAAGAGAATTTGACTGTCTAGAACAGTGGTTTCCAACCTGTGAGACTTTTGCAAGGGGGTATGCAGCTGTTTCCAAAATATCATTTTCGAATACAAACCAAAAAAATCGAATAGGTATCACAAAAAATGAATCAAAAATTTGTTTTTTAAAGGACCAAGTTTTTTAAAGGGGGGCGCCGGTACAAAAACGTTGGAAACCACTGGTCTAGAAAAATGAAATACTCACTCTGATTGGTTAACCAATCAGAGCCAGGTTTAGTTCGAATCGAAAAATAGTGATTTTTATTTTTAAGAATCGCTGTTTTTCACGACCGCTCGATTGTTGGAATTTTTAATTAAATTTACTCAATTAATTTTAAAAATTCACGAATTCATGTTTTTATGAATTTCTTGACTTTAAAAATTGTACAGTTTGTTTTTCACGAAGTACTCAAGTTTAAAAATATTACGCATTTCTTTTTTATGAATTTTTGCTGCACGATCCCGTTGGTATTATAGTGGTAGGGGCTGGAATATACTATTTCAGCTTTAAACTTATTCATTGTGACTTTAAAAAGTGCTGATTCGAATGTTTTTCCTCTATCGACATGGATTTCTTTTGGTGTTTCGAATTTCCAAATCCATTTGTCTAGTAGTACTTTTCTTACGGTTTTCTCGTCTTGATGGGAAACGGCATTTAAACTTATGTATCTGCTAAATTGATCAATTATCGCTAGTATGTATTGATATCTATTAATATTTCTTTTAAACGGTCCGCAGAAATTCATGCATAGTTTTTGGAAGGGTTCATCTGCAAATTGTTTCATGTGCTTCTCTTTTGTTTTCGTTGTTAGAGTCTTTCTCTTCAGACAATTTACACAGCTTTGTACGATTTCCTTTATCGTTTCTCTCATATTATTCATATCAAAGTCATCTTTTAAATAATTGTAAACTTTCTTGCTACCAACGTGACATAGCATCTTGTGTATAACTTCCACAAATTCAGTTCTTTTGATTTTCGGGATCCAGTATTTATTATCCACTGTTGTCACGATATCATTTTTCAGTACCCATTTCTTTGTTTTCACAGTTTAAAGATCTTCTCTAATTTGGTTTATCTCATCATTATCTTTCTGTCATCTTAATTCTTTTGATTCATCGTCAAGGGCTAAGATTCTTGTTTTAACTTATATTGTAAATTATTATTGTAATTATATTAACTGCGAATATTGTAAATAAAAATTAACAAAAATATTGAAATAATTTAATAAATAAATAAGCTTATTTTTTACTCAGTAAATTTCTTTATCTAAAACATTAATAAATTATTAAAAATGCAAGGGCCGCAAAAATTTCAATGCATATTATTTATTAAGAAAATATTTTACAAAATTATAAATATTACTAGCTATGGACCCATCATGTATGACTTAAAAATTTTGAAATTTTGAAATTTGTGGTTTTTTAATATTTCAATTTTTTATTTTTTTAATTTAAATCAGAGAATTTCTGTCAGTAAAAATTGTATTTCTCCTAATTATTCTATCGGTATGTAAAAATCTACGGCGATCACAAATCGATTATCAGTAAAAAAATCATGAATATTTTCTTGGTAAAAAACAAGTCTTTCTTGTCGGAAACAAATTAATTAATAAATATTTATTATTAAATATTATTAATATTATTTAAATAATGATAACAACTTAATTTAATTTATCTTTATTTAATCATCTTTATTAATTTCACTTCATTAAATAATCAAAAAATCAAAAAAATAAATGCAAAAAAATTAACTACATATACATTGATTTACCGTATTTATCAGACTATAAACCGCGGCTTCTATGAAAAAAAGTAAGAAAGTTAAAAAAATGGTTAGACCTGTACGCGTGTGCGACTTATATAAAAACAAAACCGATAATTTTAAGATTATTCGATTTCCTCGAATCCATCAAAATCTTCATAATCTATTATTTCAAATGTTTCGAAAATGTGCTAATGTTCCGTTTGTATTTCTTGTAAATCTCTATCCTCACTTCCAGTTTCAATTTCAGAATCATCATCACCTTCGATATTTTCATCATAAGTTTGAATCCCTGCTTTCTTAAATCCATTTTTAATATACTGTGGTGTAACATCTTCCCATCTGTTAACAACCCAATTTCTGAATATGTCACTCTTTTGATTTTCCCCGTTTTGTTGTAAATGTGAAAACCATTGATAATCCAGTTTTTCAGCATAAGTAATAATTTCCAATTTTCTTTCCACCGTAAACGATCTTCTTGTTTTCTTCATTTTTAATTTGGATTTTAAATACAAATTATTTTAATAAAACAAAAATAATTAAAGTCAAAATTAAAATAATATTAATTTAAATTTAATGATTTCTTCATTTGCATAAATTAAAATAAGTTTTTTATTCAAGTTTTCAAGTTGCAAAAATATGCGACTTATACGCTGTTGAATTTATTTTTCAAAATTTAAAAAAAATGGGATATGACTTATATGTGAGAGTGACTTATAATCCGATAAATACGGTATAACAATTTTCGAAACTTAATTGTCGTGCTCCGATATTTGTATACATGTTTAATTTTTAATTTGAAATTAATTTGTCTGAACATTAATTTAAAACGCCCCCCTTGCTTTAGCTCCAAATTCTTTTCGAGTAAAATTTCGAAAGGAGATCCCTGAGTTACGTTATTTTTCACTCATGTTATTTCATGTCTCTCCACTGAAGTGTCTTTTTCCCTGTGTTGTTTTTCGTCTCATTATATTTATATAATTAATCAATAACTTATCAATCCCATCTTGGTAGAAGAGTCACCAATCTAAACAACATGCAAACAAGAAACGCAAAACATCCAGAATTTTCTCTCACAATATTTTTTTATAGAAAATCCAAAATATAAATAATTCAATTTAATATAATAAATGCGAAACAAATATTTGGCCCGTGTTGAGTTCTTGATTAAAATTATAATTCATTATCACCAAATTTTATTTCTAACACAAATAACAATTATTCAAACAATTTTTCGTCGAGGAACTTTTCTTCGTTTTCTTTTTGACCAGATTTTTATATAAAAATATGCAATTATAAATTCTGATTTTAAAGCTATTTTAAAATTGAAAATTTTTTATTCCCTTTATTTTGAAAATTTACATTCACTATTTTATGCAACTTAATTTAAATTAAAACCAACATAATTTTTTTGTAGTCATATTTCTACTAAATTAAGAAAAATTATTTTTATTATTTAGTTTAATGTTACTTTCTTTTATTTGTGAAAACGTTTTTAATTAATAAAAGATTTTAACGTTTTATTTATTATCAATATTTCAGTTTAAAAGCATTTTCTACCTACAATTATTTTAAACACAATACAAATTTTAAATACAATTTAAATACAAAAAATAATTTACAGTTTTCAAAATTTTATTATTATTACGATACACTAATGATAAAAGTTTTAATCTTTATTTCTTTTTACGAAAACTGTTTAGAATTAAGTATTTGTCAAATCTTTAATTTGCAGAATTTCAAACTAACTTTAAAATTTAAAATTATCTGTTTTTTTTAATTTACATCTCTGGCAGCAAAGTTAATTATTTTATTTTTTAGAATAACTTTTAAAATTAATAAAAACATAATTATCATTGTCTTTATATATTTTTTTAAATCAATTATTTAAAAATTCATTATTTCTCAATTAATTTCATTTTAAGTTTAAACTCTTCTATTAAAATTTGATTATTTCCGAAAATAACTTTTTAAAATTAATTAAGATATATTTATTAATTATAATTGCTTAGAAAACTTTTGATTTTAAATATTTCCTTATTTTAGAAATTCTTTATAAAAATTAATTGTTTCAAAAATTTTAAGAGTGAGTCTGTCCTTCACAGCCCGAATGACATGTATAATTAATGACATATGTTTACTCTTTGCATTATTTTTAGTTCTATTTGACTTATAGACAATTTAATACAAAAATATACATATTTTTCTTCACGGCTTGTTACTTTTGTAAACGATAACAGTTAATGTTTCAATAATTATTAAAGTATTAAAACAGATTATAATTATTCATTAAAAAGACCTAAAAATAATATCCCGTCGCACGAGGCTTCTTTGACTGAATTCAGTGTTTAACTTTGCATTGATACATGATAATAATATAATGACAAAAACTTTATTACTTTATGAAAAAATCATTTTACTAATGATGGAAATAATCAGTTAACCAAAATAAAAGATAATTAAAAATGCTAAAAATAAATACTAGAAATGTATTATTTATGTTTCTTCGTTTTAAATTTCATTTTATTTTTACATAAAAATAATTTTTTATTAAATAAATATTCATCCATTAATTATGTTTCAATCAAAGAATAAAGTTTCCTGTTTAACGTAAACCATATAGATTGTCTCGCAAATGTCTCCGTAAATATATAATTTTACTTATACATATCAATCACGTTATCGTTGACTTTTGCTAAGAAATCTTAATTTTATATATTTATTTATTACATTATTTAAAAATTCAAATGGATATACAAACAAATTATATTTGCATATGTCATAAAAGTTACTCATTAAAACTTATGAACTTTTATAAAACATATTCTCAAAATTATTAAATATTTATTAGGAAAAAATCAATTTAATTTCAAAATATTTTTATAAATTTTATTTTTAATTAAATGTTTCAAATTTGCATTTTATTCGTTTTCATACTTTAAGTAAAATGGAAATTACAATTAAAAATAAAAAGAAAGTATTTTTTTAATTTAAAATTATATTATTAAATTTTTTCATACAAAAATATATTTATTAATTAAAATTGAAAATCTTAAATTTCATTCAATTCCTAATAGAAAAAGTGAAAATTTTTGTCTTTCTTAGGAAGTAAAGTAACAGAATATAAATAATATAATTATAATCATAGACAAAAATTAGATCATATCTTGATGTTTTCTTCTTAAAAATCATCAATAAATAAAATAATATTAATAATGAAAATAAAATTTCAAAGTCGGTATTGTAACACTATTCCCTTAAAAAGACTGTATCCGCTCAAAGGAATACATTATATTATATTTTCTCAAATTTAAGATAGAAATGAAATCTCGTTATATTTTTACTAAAAAAGTTTTGTATAATAATTTCTCATTTTACATATTAGAATTATGAGTGATTTCTTACTGAAATCTATTTTTTAACTAGTGGATCCTCCGTTAATATACTGAAACTCCATTTTATTCTGAGACAATACTAAGTCCCTCCGAATGTTTGATGCATGACCAAAGAATCTGATGCCTTTACCATATTTTTAGAAGAACAAAGGCCCAATGAGTTTTTTGACGAGAAAGTCACTCAAAAATAAACTTTAGACGATATTCGAGGGACCTCTGTAATGTTGTTTTGGTTTTCATATCTCCAAATTATTCAATTATGCTTATTGACAGAACCACTCAAATGGAATAATGCTTCGTTTGACCTGAAAACACTGAACAAGAAATTATCATTCACCTGATTAAGATTCAACAGTTCATCAAACATTGCCTTTCGAGAAGATTAATCTTCGTCACTAAATTTGATGAAAGTTTCAGCTTGTCCTCATATACCTTACTCCTTATACCTTAGACTTCATCATCTGATATGTAGTTTTCCTCAAAAATAAAGTCTTTTTCTTCATCTTTTACCTGCTTCATTTCAAAAGAAAATGTTTGAAGCAGCTCGTTTAGGACATTCAAATCGAAGAAATCAATTTCTTTCTCGGGTTTCTCTATTCTGTCTGATTTTGTGTACATATTTAGTATAGAGTACATGGGATTTGGATCTTCTTGTATCGCAATCCGTTTTAGTTTGGGGATTCCTTGATACTTGTTCGTGTATCTCTGTTGTAAGACCATTGCGTCGAAAAGTATTTTATGTTCGAAATTAAAAAAGATGTAGCAATATTGTGAATCTTCTTTGGTCAGATCTGCACGTTGATCATGATACTTGTGGCGTATTCCGAGACATTTTACCTGGGAAGACTTAAGTTTAGAGTACCATCGTTTTAATAGAAATAGCTCTTTTTCAAGCTTTTGACAAAGACTTGTAGTGGTCCTATTTCTTGATGCTGCTAGGTTTCATTTAATTTTTGTATCGTATGGAGATTTTACATCCATCAGATATAAAGTGTTTTATACTCATCATCAAACAGTTCATCAAACATTGCTTTTCGAAAACAGTAATCTTCATCACTTATTTTCTGTATTACACTTAACAAATAGGGTTTCATTTAGTTTTCATGTAAAATATAACAAAATAATCTAATAGATACGTCTAACAATGCTGAAGTAAGATGTATGATTGATGATTGATCCTTTTCAATTGTAAAATTGAACTATTTAGCTGTACTATTATTTAAATATTGTAATTTTTTATCCATCTTATAATCATATCCTCTGTTCGATTACCAAAAAGTACGAAGCCAATTTGACAGTACATAACACAATTGTAACCGAATACAGTGCTTAACATAATTATAACCGCTATTGATTTTTTAAAAAATATTTATGTGCCAAATAAGATTATTTCTGAAATCTTTTATTATCATCTATTATAACAATGAATAAATTTGTAATTTTGTGCATTAAAATATCTTTTTTTTATTTAATAATATTTTAACATATTGTAAAAACACTTGTTGTTTTAATGTAACAAAATTTTAACCGCGGTTGCTTTAATATTCTAATTTGATCTTTTTAACGCTTTTTACTTGGGTAATTATTTCTTACACGCTATTTTAGTATAGATTTAGTATATATCTTCTATATTTTAGTACCAGCCATCATGCCACGTGGTAAACACTTGTCTGAGTATAAATTAGGGCAAATCATGGTATTGCGTATGGAAAGCCTGTCTAAAAAAGAGATAGCCAGACAAATTTCTAGATCAGATCGATTTGTGCGCAACTATTTGAGAAATCCTCAGCAGTATTGTATGAAAAATCACACATGGCAAAAGAGGAAGCTCTCGTTGCGTGCTCAGTGGCGAGTAGTTGATACTGCCTCAAACAAGTCTAAGGGTGTTTAGAATTTAATAAGAAACTGAACCTGGATGTCTATCATATGAACATCTGGAGAACACGTAAACGTAATCCAAACATAATTAGATCAAAGATGAAACCTGCTCCTTGTCTAAAGGATCGCCACAAAGCAGTCAGACTTGATTTTTGTAGATTCAACATGAAGTCGCGATTGAACTTAAGTAAGTTTTTTTCATGATTTTCAGACTTTCGTGCTAATTCATGCAGTCCTCTCATATTTTTACCTTGTTAGGTGGTACTAAGCAAAGAAAAAAAATCAACTTGGACGGTCCTGATCTGGTGAATGGCTATTGGCGTGAGCTGCGTATGAAACCCCAGTTTTTTTCTCGCATGAATTTTGGTTGCGGCAGTGTGATGGTATGTGGAGCCTTTTGCAAGGAAGGAACACGTCCTTTGTCTTTTCCTTCTTCCAAAATGGATAGTGAGGAATATCAACGCCTACTCCAAGAAAGTCTCCTTCCATTTATTTGACATTATCGACGACGGGGAATGATTTTCCAACAAGACAATACCAGCACCCATTGCAGTAGAAGCACCAAAGCTTGGCTTTTGGAGAAAAACTATTGCTGTTTCGGAGTGGTCAGCTTGTTTGCTGGATCGCAACCCCATAGAGAACCTGTGAGGAATCTTAGTCCCTCGGGTTTATGACCATAATGGCCAGTATCACACAGTTCCTGAGTTGAAAGCAGTAATTCTTCATGCATGGAGTGAGTGTACGTAAAAAGTGATAATAAATAAAAAGTGATAAAATAATGATAAGTAAATCGAAATTAATTTTGTCGAATTTTTTTCATCGAAACTAAATTTGTTAAAAAATCATTTTTGATTAACATTAATATGAAAAATAATATGAAAAGAAATATGATAATAAGATGAAAAATTAAATTAAATTGAAATTTAACAAAGCTTGAATTTGCAAAAAGTCGTGATCCCGTTTAAATATTTGTTCTGTCAAAATCTTATTACAAATTTTTAAATTGACGATTATACAATAAAGATGATTAATATAGAGCTCATCGAATTTATAGAGGAAGGAAAAGCAAAGAAAGACGGCTACGTTTATGGGAAAGACAAATCTTTTGGATAAAGTAATTATTGAAAATGTATAATCCGTTATTGCAATTACAGTCTTCATTCAATAGTAGACATCATAGTTAAAATGCCATTTGAGCACATTCATGGTCCTAAACAAGAAGATGTAATTGCAAGACGAATAAAAGCAAAAATAGTCAAAAAGGATTTATCTTCTGAAGATTCATCATGATTAATTATTGCAGAAACAATGGTAGATATATCTTTAGAATATATTCCTTCTCTTCCAACTAGACAATGTTATACTCAATTGATTTGTCAAAACAGTAGAAATATCAAGAACTATAACGATGACTGGTCTAAAAACACATCAGTGGTTTCTAACTGTTATCAACAAACAGTTAAAGGACTTTGTTTTTTATTATTTGAAAAGGATGAATCATTATTTTTTCAAGAGACAGAACTCTTTCGATTCTTGCAACATCTCATGTTTTTCGTGATGGTAATTTTAGTGTATCAACTTCTGGCTATTCCCAATTATATACACTCCATTCACTCATTACAGATAAATCAACAATGCCTTGTGTTTTCGCATTGATGAAAAATAAGACAACAGCTTTATACAACCAACTCTTTTAACAAGTGGTATTAGCAATGGAACAAACATTTTCTGCAGCAACAATTACTACAATATATAACAAAATAATTTTCGACCAAATGAATTTTTAAAATTCTTTTTTAAGAATAAGAATTTCGACAAAATGATTTTCAACAAAATGAAATTCGATAAATTGTTTTTCGGCAAGATAAGTTTCAACAAAGTGATTTTCGATAAAATGAATTTCGATAAAGTAAATCTTGACCTGGAGCTCCGTGCTGTTGTAACCACCCGCGATCCATAATGCCTTTATCTTGTAACTGATGCATTATTCATGTTCGCAACATTTCCAAAAAAACATTCGTTTAGGTGCTCTTAAACAAATATGGTCTGAAAAAAGTATTATGATGTTTACCTCGTCCGTTTAATAACATGAGGCGGCTACTTTCAAACTCTTGTACAGGATGTGTATTTTCTTCGACCCGAAAAGCACATTCTTCTAATGTTAACTACGACAGATCGTATTTAAGTGGGACAAATCTTTTGAAAATTTAAATATTAACAATCAACGTCTAATAATTTGCCTAAGAACTAAATGATCCGGCGAAACCAACCATTCAAAATATTTGATACACAATATCCGATTATAAATTCATAATAACCTGTTATCATAGTGCCAACAAGAACGATTGAGTTTTCTCTAAAACAAACTTAAGTAAGATATCATTTTTTGAGTTATTCGTCTTTCTTCACTAACTACCTCCAAATCTTCCATATATCTAACTGTGATCCAATCAACATTTGTTCTAGTGTTCATTGTTTCGTTTTTGTTGTTATATAGTTATAGTTAATTACGAGGGGCGTTCCGAAAGCAAGTGGAAAAAAGGGAGACGACACCACAAGAAAGCATTTATTGAAGGAATACAATGTCATTCGTCATCCTCATCCTTGTCAAACTTGGTAAGGCAGCGATTTGCATTTATGGTCTCCGACACTTTTCCCACATTTTCTACCGTACTCGTCGTTGCTGGACGTCCACTCCTGTCCTCGTCGTCCAAGGATTCACGTCCATTTTCGATTTGATGCACCCAATTGTAGACGGCAGACTTTTGCAGACCTCTTCCTTGAAACACATTTGATAAGCGGCGCACAATGTTTACGGTATTTTTCCGAACTGATTTAATTAGTGACTACTCAATTGATTGATTGACAGTGGTAGAGTTTTTATCTCTTGTTTTCTTACATCCACTACGTTGCCTACCTCTGATGCTACCTGTACCAACAAGCAGGGCTACTTTTCGAGGTTTGGTATAATGAAAGCAAGCTGTAAATGTTAATGCACCCACAACATGCCATTAATCGTTCCTCAATAGTTTGTCCTCTCTCATCATCGCAACTTAAGTAAAAATACAAAGTGGAAACAATTTAATAGGCGAAGCAAAGATATCAATAAAACAACTACTTAATAAATTAAATCAGTATTCGTAAATTATTGAAACATAATAAAGACAGAATACCAATATGTTGATTATATAGTATGCAGAAAATATAAATTCATATAATTTTAATAGTCAATGTGTTTGTGTATATGTACGCAAGTACTTCTCTAGATTATATAAAAATAAAATGTGCTAGGCTTACGCAAACCTTCCGGACATACTGTTCTTAAATAATATAGTATTATAAAGGAAATTTTTTTAATACATATTATTTAGACATAAAAACGCTTTTCTATTATTGATTGTATTTCTCTATGCGTCAGATTTTAATTATATATAACATTAAGATTTAATGGCAATTTATTTGTAAAAAATGAATAACAAACGCCATTTAAAAAGTTTTTTATTTGTCAAAACATGTTTCGCCATTACGGCATCATCAGTTGTGAAGTAAATTTCAAATTACAAGTCATTTGTGTGGCACATTGACTATTACGCAATTAATCTTTTTTCTTTTTTTATCTTTTTTGTAATTAATATTAAAAGATTTTAATATGATTGGATAATTCACTTTGAACATTTAAGCATGGTTTTAAATGCTTTATTAAAAATGCCTCAGTGACTATCCTCTCATATGTGTCAAAATTTTTCTTCAAAACTGTAAAATTCAGTTTCATAGTTAACTTTATCTCTTTTTCTGCATTTTTTAATGTGATTTAGAATCGAGCTATTCCTACTCAATTGGGTGTGTTCAGCTATTCTAGTGCGGAGATGACGATTTGTTTCTCCAATGTACAAAAAAAAGATAAAAAAAGAAAAAAAAGATTAATTGCGTAACAGTCAATGTGCCATATATATGACTTGTAATTTGAAATTTACTTCACAACTGATGATGCCGTAATGGCGAAACATGTTATGAGAAATAAAAAACTTTTTAAATGGCGTTTGTTATTCATTTATATATATATATATATATATATATATATATATATATATATATAAATGTAGGCATTTCTCGTAATATAAAGTTTTTCTTCATATATATAAGAGTATTTAGCACGCAAGATATAAAAAGTAATAATTCAATACCTACTTATCCATATTTAAAATATTTTGAGTAAAACATGAGTTTTCTGAAAGATTCATATGTTCAGTTTGTTGGATGATGTACTTTATACTTAATTATGAATTTAAAATTTGGGAAGCTCTATAATTATCAAACTTTTTTTTCGAAATAATTTAAGAATCAAAAGATCTTTGGTCAAGATTTAATTGCATTACATTTGTATATTATAGTGAATAAAAATTTTTTCATTTGAAATTTTAAACTGAAATTTTGTAATTAAACAACTTTGAACATTTTTAACTATTTTTTATATTTTTTTAATTATCTGATTGTCTAAAAGTACATTTTGTTGTGGTTAGTATTTCTTTCAGCCCAAAGGTTTTGGGGGGAGGAACCTCGTTTTCTAGGGGTGTTAGAATTTAGTTGTTTTTTAATTGATTGCATATGTTAGTATTACAACTATATAGTTAACCTTGATATACAATTAGTAAGCCAACAAAAACGCCAAAGGTAAAAGATTTATTAGTAACTAATTCACAATATAGTATCAACCCATAAAAGGAATGTGAATTTGTCTCTCCTTTTGTCTATGCCAAATACAAAAAAATTCATATGCTTCCTCATCAGAAAGTGTATCATTTTTTTTGATGGAAATGAGTATACATGCTTCTAGTTTTGTGAGAGATAGTCACTGTCTAAGTCGAGTTTCGATTCGGTTCATTGCAATAAAGGACCTCTCGACAGTAGGACAACCAGTAGGACGTAGACTGCGTCTATAGCGTAGTACATGATTATTTGTGATTGTGTTCCATTTTGCTTACCCGACATATTGCTGGCTTCATCAAAGAACAGCCACTTTACATACTGGCATTGGACGTCAAGATTTCTCAATGCGAGCAGAATCTCTTCTTTTATTGTAGTTGCCTCTGTATTTTCGAACTTCTCCAAACTTAAAAAGATTTATTTTGAATCACTAATAAGGTCAAGATAACGAAGAAAAACTGACAGAGTAGTTTTTCCTCGCAGATCAGTCGCTTAATTGACCATGATAAACAGATAAGACACTCCAAGATTGAATGGTTTCATTTCGTTTTTTAAAAAGACTTGCATGAGTTTTGTGAAAGCAACAAGAAAGTCATAAGGAATTTTGTGGGACATAAGTAACATTTTGAGGAGGGAGCTCCTGAAATTGCTTTATGCACCAACTACCATCTAGCTTAGTGAACAGATCCAGCAGTCTGCCATACTTTGTGGTGTGTGGTATTTCCTCTTTAACCATCCAATATGTTAGCTTTAAATAGTCCACTAGAAGATCTTGGTTATCTTGCATTACTGAGTCCCTTGTTATGTGAAATTGATTGAAAACAGTTCCATGAACTCGAGAGTCTTCATTGGCTATAGGGAACCATTTTGCTTTACGATGCACCTTTCATTCGGTATGTTTCAAAAGTTTATTATTTTTTGGAAGAACATCCTGTAGCCTTCTTTAAATTAGTAAAGGGTTGGCTGATAAAAGTTCGGTTAGAACCTTTTGAGAAAGGCCACTCTTTATAATATTCTTTACAAAATACCCAGTAGTTATCCGTAGTTAACCCTGAATGCTCATCACGGTATTTTTAAGGCTTCCGCTTCTTTGGTGGTGGTTTGACGGAACGTCAGCAAAATTAACAGGATCACTTAGGGAAGTCACTGAAACTTGAGTTTGTTTTGTAGAAGAGCGTAATTCAACAGTGGCAGGGATTTTTGTAAAATAATTAAGTAGATATGTGGCAGGTTGCTTATTGGAAGTCATTGATGGTGTATCACTGTAAATAACATTAATACTGAAGTTTACACCGAGGATATACAATGCAGTATAGTTGCTTCTTTTCACAATAAAGTAAGAAAGCGGTGGAGGATAAACTATAGTCGCTTTCAGTTAATAGCAACTTCTGGACACTTGATTGTAAATTATATAGTAAAAATCAAAATTTAAAAAAATACCCAATAAAAACACAAAAGTAAATTGAAATCTTATTTTAAAAATAACTTGTAAAAGTTAATAGTGGTCTTAAATATTAAAAATAATTTCTAACCCTATACACTCGCTACATACAT